>JAGKTI010000062.1:177683-192275 GCA_018397915.1 Birgus latro
CCAAACACTGGATCAGCTGGCTCCAAACCTTCCCTATCCCAATCAAACTCCTCATTCAACAACCGGCTATAATGCTCTCTCCATGCATCTTTAATATCCTCACTGTTCACCACTACCCTTCCTTCATCATTCTTCACACACTGCTCGCCTACAATGTCCCGATTATCACTCTTCACCTGATTTGCCACCCTAAAAACCATATTTTTCCTTCCTCCATGATTTAGATTATCAAGTAAAAGTCTCTGTGACTCAGACTTCGCCCTATATACCTCTCTTCTAGCCCTGCGCTTGGCAGCCAAGTACTCCTCCCTGTTACCACCCTTCTTCCATTCCCGGAAGATCTTTCTTTTCTCCTTAACTGCGGCTTCTACACCCTCATCCCACCACCAAGTTACTTTATGTCTTGGTGGGCCTCTTGTCCAACGGCATATTGCATCGGTAACTCTCAAGAGGTTGTTCTTAAGGGCTCTATACTGTTTATTAACATCTCTATCTACGGCTTCCTGTTCAGCCACCACTCTCCTCATCTCACTATAAAAGGCATCCCTTACTGATTGGTTTCCCAGCTTCCATATTTTCCTCCTAGGTACATACATCCTCCTTCTCATCACTCGTTCCTTAAGCACCATGTCAGAAATTGACAGTTTGTGCTGCTGCACACACTCCTCGCTTCCTACAACTTTGACATCCCTCACTAATCTCCTGTCAACCCTCCTGACCAGAAAATAATCTATCTGACTACTATTTCCCCCGGACTCGTACGTAATCAGTCTACTCACTCTTTTTCTAAAATATGTGTTGCACACAATCATGTCCATAGCCTCCCCAAACTCGAGTATTCTTTCCCCTTCCGCATTCTTCACACCATATGCACATCCTCCATGGACTCCTTCATAACCTTGAGCTGCTTCACCAACGTGACCAGTTAAATCCCCTCCCAGAACCACTACCTCATCATCGCCCATACCACTTACTGCACATATTAAATCATCCCAAAATCTATCCTTCTCTGCGTCATCCAATCCTACCTGTGGAGCATATGCCGATATAACTGAAATCATTATCCGTCTGATCAAAATTTTCACTACTAATATCCTATCACTTACTCTCATGACATTCATAACATATTCCACCCATTTCTCCGCAACCAACACACCCACACCCCCATATCCGTCAGTTCCCCCCTGCCAAAACAGCTTATAGTAGCAATCCTTCCCAGCAATCTTTCTGACTGAGCCACCCCTGTACCGGACTTCCTGCAAACATGCCACATCCACCCACCTCCTACTAAATGCCTCAACAGCTTCCCCCTCTCTTCCCCTCAAACTTCTCACATTCCACGAACCCACCCTAATTCCCCTGGGTGATTTGCTGTCCTCAGGCTTGCTTTGATGCATATATCTGTACTTGGTCATAGTCGGTAAGATAAAGGGGGGTAAACATTCCAAAGGCCCAACCCATTGCACAGTCCCAGGTCCAGGCAATGGATCTGGGACCCCTAGCCCACCAGCTTACTAGTGGCTGTGGTAGTGGCCTCAGGGCACCCTGCCAGGACATCTACAGGGACACCCTCCAAGTGTGCCTTGGCACTGCAACTGCCTCGCCATT
This sequence comes from Birgus latro, assembly GCA_018397915.1. Taxonomy (NCBI): domain Eukaryota; kingdom Metazoa; phylum Arthropoda; class Malacostraca; order Decapoda; family Coenobitidae; genus Birgus; species Birgus latro. The sequence goes on from JAGKTI010000062.1 coordinate 179,292, forward strand.
ATACACCCACTGATAGGGCAGCCTCCTGGGGCGCTTCTCCCAGGTTCAGGCCCCTCTCTATTGAGCGGAAGCGGCAGCCTGGGAACTGCAATGCCCTGTACCCTCTAGCACAGGTTCGAGCCCCATCTCGCCCCGGACCCATGATCTATGCCGGCGGAACCCCCGTCAAGCCTCCCCCCAAAAGTCCACCACTAGGTAGCGGGGGCAAAGTTTTCTGGCCGCATGCCCTTGCTGGCGTCAACCCCTGTAACGTAGTGGGATATGTTGTGTAATATGTAAAGCGCATGCGGTGTAGTGCATAGGATAGTTAGAGGAAATGTTTGGGAGAGTATGCTGGTCTACTCTCCATGTTACTGTCACACTGAAAAGGTCAGCAAAGGGGGATGGTTAGGTAGCTAGTGAAACAGGAGCTCCAGCCCTCCCTATCACCAGCATTCCCATTCCCCTCGGGAGTACCACCCTGTTCGGCCCGTGCTACAGCCTCCTCTTGCCTGTAAATGATGTAAGTATTTTACCTTTATAGTGAAGCCATTACTGATATTTGTGAAACATGTAGTGCCTGGATTAGTGAAATAAATGACCTACCATAGCAGGCATTATGTATGCCATAGAGATTACCATAATCGCTAAGGGAACAGGCGTTCACGTATGCCATAGAGTAAGGAAGGGAATAACAGAGGAGGGCGGGATGGAATCATGTGATAGTGTTTTATATTGTATATGGTTTAGTGTAATATATACGTATAAAATAGTGCAGCGAGTGTTCGTCGAGAAATATTGCGTGCATTGACTGACTTAGTGGAACCTAGGGCAAGAATCAGACAAATACCCCACACAGTCACAGACTTCAGTGAAAAGGTATTGTACCAATCTCAGACAGTGCTGTATTAAGTATGGTTTAGTGTGAAATATGCGTATAAAATAGTGCAGCGAGTGTTCACTGAGAAATATTGCGTGCATTAACCGAATTAGTGGAAAGTTGGCGCAAGGATCAGGGACAAGAAATCCACCACACAGCGGCATATATATGACATATATATACGTATGTCGTGCAGCGAATGTTTGTGCAAGGGGATGGGTGTGTGCGTGTGTGAAGGTCACAGCCTTGCCCATAGATCGGACTATATGAGCTCTCAGCTCCCTTCCGGGAGGGTAAAAGCTGACGATCACTACCATCAAGTGATCCTGACCAACCGGTGAGTTACACACACACACACACACACACACACACACACACACACACACACACCACACTACATAACTCATCTTCAAATTCATCATGTTCCTGCCAGCAGCTCAACACCTCTGGAAGAAATGAGTTATCATATTTTGTTGATTTGTATATTGACCTATTTTTATATTTCTGTATTTTTTACACAAATAAGTGTTGTTTTTTACATATACAGTAAGACCTCACTATAACGGACTAATTGGGGCTCAGCCCATTCCGAAATATGCGATTTTCCGATAAAAGCGACATCTGGACTTACCCCTTCTAATCCGGACTTTTTCCGATATATCAGACATTAGTCCGGATTGCATCGGTAGTTTTCACCACCATTGCAGTATTGTACTGTGTTTTACCTTCACTACATTAATCAAATAGTATAATAATACTGTATTGTGCACTGAAAAACACGTCTTTTACTTGTCTTATTGTGGTGAACATAGCTGAAGTTGTCAGGCAGTCCGGACTGATTCTGGCTATATTGGACTTTTTCCGATACATAGGAGTTTAGTCCAGTAGCTCCTCGAGTCCGATAAAAGCGAATTCCGGTCTACTGAAGTCCGTTATATCGAGGTTTTACTGTACACATATGAGATGTAAGAAAGTTCAGCTTCAGTATCAGTACCTAGCGAAAAGACTTGTGGTCATGTCGAGTTTCTGAGAACACTGTCAAAAAGCTTATGATATTTTAGGTGTATACTTTGAGTAAAAAAAAAAAAAAAAGTTAAAACCTAATGAGTGAAAATATGTAGGTGTGGCTTAGGCAGGGAAAGAGAGTGTTTTTATCTCGCTTCCGGGTGAGGAAGAGTATTCTATCTTTGTCGTCCGTTTACTTGAAAACTATTAGACGTATCGATTTCCTGTAAGAACCATGATAAAGATCAGTGAATTCTATATATGTACAGGACATAACTATGTAATTTCTCTAATGAAAAGTCGTTGTTACGTAGGCGGTTATTGTGCGTGCATGACAAAAGTGCTCCGCATCCATGAGTACCGTGTATTTTTTTTTGCGATTTACTCGGAAACCATGAGGCGTATCAAAAATTGGCGGGTGCCCTGAGAAAGCACATGAAATTCTACACTAGATTATGTAATAAAAAACATTGCAAGAAAACTTTTGCGGTAGATCTCTCTGAACAAAAAATATATATATATTTTTAATGGCTTTTAGTTTTTGGCTAGTTTCTCGAAAGCTACAAATCTTATCACAACCGGACATATCTCATTAGAAAGCTAATTAAATTTTCTATCAAAACTTCTAATAACATTTTTCTGTATGATGGAAAACATTCGAACTAGGATGTTGGGAAGTGAGATGGACGTTCCAAAATGTTTATTCACGCCAGCCTAATGTACTTTTATTCATTTTTTTTTTTTTTTTTTTGCTTATCGGCTAGAACAAACATCGGCAAATAAGATGATGTGAGTTTCATGGAAAAATATAGAGGTTTGGGTTTCGAAAATAAGGGGAGAATACATGTTTTCAGCACACGGGCAGCCTGGGGGGATGGGCGGGGGAATAAAATAGTGTTCCGCAAAACTTACTAAAACTTATCTTGCGCCAAAGGGTTAAATATATACAGGCAAACCCTGATTTACGATTCCCCTAGATGTGATACCATGGAATAGTGATGGGGGTAGAAATACCACCCTACTTCGCCTGTCATAGGCTTATTCCTGGTTTTGCAATGGCATTTGATTTTTTTTTAACCAATTTTGATATTTTAGACTTAAATTTTGTGTTAAGGTTGATTTATGAACTGTTTTTAGACTTAGATTAATACGTTTTAGTCACAGGTAGAGTGAAGACTGTCATTTGGGGTACGGATTCTCACCCATCAGACGAGGTACAAAACCTTGTGGACAACTGGGCGACTTAACAAAAAGAATATTTTGTGTGTGACCGTTGAAAATCTACCCTGTCATGGAATATACTGTATAATAATAATTTAAAATGAATATTAAAATTTATGAAAGCCTTAATGAGCAAATGTTTTCTGCATTGACGAAAACTGTGACATCAGTAAATCATGTTTTTACATTCGGGCTGTTCAAGGAACAACACATTAAATATACTAGGGAATTACAAAGGAATTTCTAAATTGTTCAAAAATAAGAGAACAGAGTGGCTTTAAATATGATTGGTTTTGGGGGTGTGCAGAGAAAGAATGCAGTGCCAAGAGACGTGACACTTGCACAGGTGAAGAACACTGTGAAGCGGCTGAAAAATGGGAAAGCAGCTGGGGTTGATGAGGTGTATGCAGATATGATCAAGTGTAGTGGAGAGAGTGGAATGAAGTTCTTGTTGGAGATATGTAAGAAGGCATGGATGAGTGAAACTGTGCCCCAGCAGAGTAGAAAAAGGCTGTGATTGTACCCCTGTACAGAAATAAAGGTGAGCGAAGTGAGTGCAAGAATTATCGTGGCATAAGTTTATTGAGTGTGGTAGGGAAGTTATATATGGAAGAATTATTATGGAGAAAGTACGAGAGATATCAGAAGTCTTAGTGAGTGATGAACAGGGTGGCTTTAGGAGTGGCAGAGGATGTGTGGATCAAATACTTGCAGTGAGACAGATAGCAGAGAAGGCTCGTGAGAAGGACCATAAGGTGTTTATGGCATTCATGGATCTGGAAAAAGCATACAACAAAGTGGACAGAGAAGGACTGTGGAAAGTGTTGCGCATGTATGGTGTAGATGGTAAGCTGCTAGGTGCTGTCAAGAGTTTTTATGATGGTAGTGAAGCATGTGTAAGGGTTAATGGGCATCTAAGTGAATGGTTCACGATTGGTGTGGGTGTGCGACAAGGTTGTGTGATGTCCCCATCGTTGTTCAGTATATATATGGAGGGGGCGATGAGAGAAGTAAAAACATGAGTGATGGAGAGAGGGATGGTGTTGGTAATTAATAGTGATGGAAATATGTTGTATGCTGATGATGCAATACTGCTTGCAAATACCGGACGAGAGCTTGGTAGGCTAGTGCAGAGTTTTGCTGATGTCTGTGAGTGTTGTGTCTTGAGAATAAATGTAGATAAGAGTAAAGTGATGGTTATTGAGAGAGAAGGTGACTTCCAGTGCAGTTACAGTGAATGGAGAGAGACTGGAATTGGTGAGAGAGTTCAAGTACCTGGGTACAGTGATAGAAAAGAGAGGAAAATGTGCAAAAGAAGTGGAAAGTAGAGTGACACAAGAAGGAAAGTAGCTGGTGCAATGAAGGCCTTGATAAGAAACAGAGGCTTGAGTGTTGCAGGCACGAGGCTTACATGAAGGAGTGTTAGTGCCAACTTTAACATATGGATGTGGGACTATGGTCTGACATGAAAATGAAAAGTCAGAAGTTAGAGCAGTGGAGATGGGACTACTGAGGAATGCATGTGAAGTACAGAGGAAGGATAGCATACGAAATAATGTGATTTGTGAAAGATGTGGAGTGAGGAAGTCTGTGGACACCAGAATCGAAGAGAATGTACTGAGATTGTATTGTCATGTGGAGAGAATGGATAACAATAGAGTGATGAAAAGGTATATGTGAGCGAATTTGAAGGAGGGAGGAGGTGAAGTAGGCCAAGGAGAAGGTGAAGAGATATAGTGGATGAGTGTGTGAGGAAGAGAGGTTTGGAAGTCGGTGAGACTAAGGAACTGACAAGAAACTGAGATGGCTGGATGAATGTTGTGAGGAGAAGTGCATGATCAGGGATTTGACACCCCTTTTTAACATGGCAGCGTCCGGATTGACTCTATCGGATACGTTTATGTGAAGCTACAGAACGTGGTGAATATTTTTGGCATATCCAATAGAGCCAGGATTCAGGGGGCTTGAATGATGAGTGAATGAAAGCATGGACCATTGGATTGGGCAAATTTGGGCTGTCTGGACATCGCTACTCCTCACCCTGCCCTAGGGTGGGAAAGGAGATCTGGATGATGATGATGAAATGAGAGAGAAGAAAATAAAGCTCAGCAACCAGAACAGAAACTAAAATTACACGAAGGGGGGGCATTGAAAAGGCTGTCCTGATCGCATCTTTGATCACATCCCCATCAAGAAAATTCCCGGTCAAAACATCAACGATTCTCTGTCACAATATCTCATGTTTGATCATTGAACATCTAACCTATTATGGAATACATAATAATAATTTAAAATAAATATTAATAATTATGAAAGCCTTCAAGAGTAAATATTTCATGTATTGATGAAAACTCTCATGTCGATAAATCGTGTTTACATTTGGGCTGTTCAAGGGAGAATGCTTTGAAATAAATGTTGGAAAATGAGAGAGAAGAAAGTAAAAGAGTTCAGCAACCAGAACAGTTACTAAAACGACATAAAGAGGGGCCATTGAAAAGGCTTTCCTGATCGCATCATCAGTCGCATTCTCCCTCAAGAGAATTCCTCATCAAAACATCAGTGATTCTCCATCACAACAGTTCACACATTGGACGATTCTGTTTCATTCATACATTATTATTATGTATAAAGAATGTTTATTTAATTGTCGTGGGACCGTCTGATGGTGGGATTGTACTGTATACATTGCTGCTGCTTCTTCTTTACCAAGTTTGAATACAAGTCAGAGATTGCATTCTCCAGTGACTTTGACTGGGTACAAGCGAGACGGGCACTGGTTTTAGGCTTAGGTGAGCTTCTTTTACAGCTGTTTGGCCATTTAGATTAGCTTTAAACTTTTTTCGGACTCATTTGGGTGGGTTTTGGACTTGGTTGTGGGGAAAACCCAGGGTTCAAAAATGCATCCTTATACTTTACATGTTAAATTGGCCCTGATTTACGATACCCTGCCCAGCGATGGATTTTTACTTAACCAATTGCATAGTTAAGCCGGGGTTTGCCTGTGTAATAGACAGTGGAATCTAAGTCGTGGGATCCAAAACAGCGGATTCATATTAGGCGGCAATGTCATCCAGCAATTTGCAACGTCAGTAACTCGCGGAAATTATACGAAATTCGTGAATTCAGCCTCAAAAGTGAAGCTTTTCCAATGCCCTGTGTAATATGCACCACCATTACCTCAAGCCCGTGCGTCTAGCCTGGCGTTAACTAATCATAGTCAAGCATGGCAACTATTAAACCAATCATATTGAAGCATAGCACTGCGATAAGCCAACCACAGCGCTTCCCTCCCATGCCAAGCATGAAGGATGTACGTGCTTGAGCCCTGGAGTCCATTATCTTCTTTCTGTTGACAGCATGTGGTTCTTGTGTGGTTTACAGGAGGATCCCCCCCCCTTTGCTTCCTCCACCTGCCCAGTGTTACCATGGCCGATTGTAACCTTCTTAAGCCTACAACTTCTTCGAGGAAGGGGAAGAAGAAAAAGCCAACGTTAACATACAGCCAAAAGTTAGATGTAATAAGGAGGATTGATGACGGTGAGAAGAAAACCAAAGTTAACCACCATTACGGACTTGGCGAGGATGATCTCCCCAACTGGTCGCATTGTTTACCAACCACTGCTCCAAGTGGATGTGTCAGTGTATCATGCATTCTAAATCCTTGTTTATAGCTTTCAGAGGTAATTTTATAAAAATGCCCAGTAGCTGTGGTAATCCAGGAAGTGTAACAAATAACCTGTTAAAGCCTCATTTCAATAGAAAATATGGAAAGGCTGCGCCTATTTGGTAAGGAATGAGCGATTAAGTAATTCTTTACAAACGGACACGGCGATTCTACCCATATACTGTAATACAAATTCACGATCTCAGGTTAAGTAATTTTAGTACATATGCAACAGATAGTTAACTGTTGAACTGTGACTGCAAGAGGTGAGTGGGAAAAAAAACAAAATATACCTATATTTTGGGGTATTCAAGGAAGTGGGCAGTTTACCATCGGCAGTGTTTACTGACAATCTCTCCAACTGGCCAGCTTGTTTACGAACCACCGCTCCGACTGCTTATGTCAGTGTATCATGCATTCTAAATCCTCATTTATAACTTTTAGAGGTAAGTTTATGAAAATGCCTAGTAGCTGTGGTAGTCCAGGAATAATAAGTAACCTGTGAAAGATGCATTTCAATAAAAAAATTGGAAAGGCTTTGCCTGTTTGGTAGAGAATTAAGCTCAATGAGTCAGTGACTCTTACGATGATACACTGCTTCCATTGCCTCCACACTGGACTTTGAGGGGTTCCTGAGGGAGGTTGATGAGGAGGAAGCAGTACAGAGGCTGCAGCATGAGGCAGCAGAACACTCGCCTTGTGCTGAGAGGCTGTAGTCCACCTCAAGCCTTGGAACCCCTCTCCTCTCCTCGGTCCATTCAAACAGTGTCATCAGTCAGAGTCAGGTTAGAATTTTACAGTATTGTTCATCCCCATTAAGAATGCTTTACGAATTTCTTTTCCAGGATGTTAGTGTTTGCTGGTGACCAGTTTGATGTAGGGTGGGGGGTAAGTGGGGTAACTTTTCTTAGATGACAGACCCATAAGTACTGTATGTCCCGTATGATAAGACGCCACAAGTGATAAGGTGCACCCTATAATACGCTAGTTTTTTTTTTTGGGGGGGGGGATATTTGAGGATTTAATAGCTTACCCTACTAGCAAGCCTAAGGTGCCGACTCAGCAGTGTAATTTTTCTTTCTGTCATAGCAGATTATCACATATTGGACCTATTATCAAATATTTGAGTTTATTATTAATTAGACGTACCTAGTTCAGCATGATTTTATATCTATCGCGGAAGATGGTGACAGAATTGGTAGAGAGGCAGCCTGCAGTCCTAATTGTTAGTGCATATTGTTGTTAGTGTGTGTGCACGTGCACACACTTGCTAAGTCACGAGTGATGACATCATCGGAAGGTTCCTGTGGTATGCAACCGGGGACCTTGGGCAGTTCACGTTGTGAGGCCGGTGAGTGTGGTTTGCCCAGTGTGACACTGGTAGCAGAGCTTAGTTCAAAAAATGGCGTCGTGTTCGACCAAGTCGCCTCCAAAACTTGAAAATTGTTCTGCTTATGAGAGATGGAAAAAAGACATCGACATTTGGTGTGAACTGACGGACCTGGCTAAAGAAAAACAAGCCTTAGCTATTCACCTGTCATTGTCTGGAAGAGCGAGGGTGGCGTCTTCGGAGATTGATGCTGATGTTCTGAAGCAGAAGGATGGTGTTCAGACCTTGCTGAAAAAATTAGACGGTTTATTTCTTGTGGACAAAGGACGTCGACAGTTTGCATCGTTTTATGAGTTGTACAACTTCAGAAGAGCCGGTGATATGAACATTCGTGAGTTCGTGACGGAATTTGAGCATGTTTATTTCAAATTTACAAAGCAGGACATGGAACTGCCAAATTCTGTGATGGCTTTTATGCTCTTAGCTGCATGCAAACTTTCAGACTGAGCAACATAGTGATGTCCGCGATAACTGAGGTGACATACGAAAATATGAAATCTGCCCTGAATCGTATTTTTGCTGGTGAAATTGGCAGGCAGAACGAGGCATCGGTGTCCGCCCGGGAGGTAAAAGGCGAACCAGTATTTTGGAGTGACGAAGTTGAGGGTGAGGAAACGTTTTATGCTAGAGGTACTCGACGAGGGCGGAGAATGTTGCGGGGTGGTGCAATACGTGATCGATGTCGTGGTAGTGGCTGATGTTCAACCGTATCTGCTAGAATTCCCCAAAGCTCATCCACCAGCAGGAGGCAGAACGCACTTGGGTCTGAGGGAAAGGTATCGAGGTGTTTCGTATGTGATTCTAGATTTCATTGGGCACCTGACCGTCCGAATGTAGACAAAAAAGACGGCAGTCGAGAAGAAAATTCTGAAACAGTGCATCTGTTGTTATTTATGGGCTATGCGGATGATGCCGCTAGTTGAGGTAAGTTACAGACTCTAGTAGAAGAATCTAAGGGATGTGCCCTTCTAGACACAGGGTGTTCTACAACTGTATGTGGAGTTGAATGGATCAATTGCTATATACGTGAGCTCACTGATTGCGAACGTGATGCTGTAAGAGAAGAAGCGTCATCCTCAATGTTTACTTTTGCTGATGGTGTCACAGTTTGTTCCCTCAAACGTGTTACTCTGCCCTGCTACATTGGAAATATGTGTGCAACCATCGTGACTGATGTTGTGGACTGCAATATTCCCTTGCTGTTGAGTAGACGTTCCATGAAAAAAGCAAAAATGTTGATTAACCTTGGAACTGACCAGGTCAAAATTTGTGGAACTATCATTGATTTAAAGTCCTCATCTTCAGGCCATTACTTACTTCCAATTTCTTTATGACTAGGTCGTGAATTTTGTGAAACAATCATGTTGGCATCTCTTGGGGGTGATGTAGAAAAAACTGCTTTGAAGCTTCACAGGCAATTTAGACACCCAACATCGGCAAAATTAATTAAACTGATCACAGATGCGGGAATTAAAAGTTCAAAACTGGAGTGGGCTATCAAGGCTGTATCTGATGCTTGTACAGTCTGTTGCAGATTTAAGAAAGCCAAGCCCCGACCTGTAGTCAGTTTGCCCATAGCGTCTAAGTTTAACGAAGCCATAGCCATGGATTTAAAAGCTTGGGGAAGGCATTATTTCTTAGTCCTTGTTGATTTGGTGACCAGGTATTGTAATGCGATAGTAATCGCGGATAAGTGTGCTCCCACCATTATCAAAAGAATATTTCGGAGCTGGATTGTTGTGTTTGGCGCACCTAGAAAAATTCTTACAGACAATGGCTGTGAATTCAACAATGCGGAAATGCGAGCATTGGGAGAGGCCTTCAATATCAAGATCATGACAGCGTCTGCAGAGAGTCCTTGGGGCAACGGAGTCTGTGAGCTTGACGTCAAAATGCAGTCATTGGTGACATTGTTAGGAAGATAATGGCTGATAGCCAGTGTGAATTGGATGTGGCCTTGGTATGGGCAGTATCAGCAAGAAATGCTCTCACCAACTACGCAGGCTTTTCTCCTAACCAAATTATTTTGGGTCAAAACCCTGGCCTGCCTAATGTGTACGCAAATGATCCTCCAGCCTTGGAACCTTCATCACCATCGAAAATTGTGAGAGACAACTTGAATGCTCCTCATTTAGCTAGACAAGAGTTTATATAGACCGAATCAGATGAACGTTTGGCTAGGGCTCTGCAGCACAACGTACGTTCGAGTGACTTAAACGACATCCGAAATGGAGATGAAGTCTTCTACTAAAGAAATGACAGTCGTGAGTGGCACGGTCCCGGAATTGTAATAGGCAGAGATGGGAAACAAATTCTAGTGAGACACGGCGGTGTCTATGTGCGAGTGCTTGTATGTCGTTTAGCGCGTGCGCCAGAGCAAGATACTACAGTTGAAAGTGGTGTCAGCAGTGATGAGAAGAACAATGTTGTCCAGGAGAAGCCTAATGATGATCCTCCGCAAGTGTTGAATGATTGAATGACTATCCACCAGATGACGAGTCGGAAGATGGTGTGGTTCCAATTGATGAGCCTCCCACAGTTTCTGTTCCGATTAATCAGCCTCCCAAAGTTTCTGTTGGCCAACGTATAAAGGGAATACATTCAGAAAGTGGAGAGTTGGTGTCTGGAAGGATTATGAGTCAGGCAGGTAAAGCCACTGGGAAGTACAAACACTGCTATAATTTGAAGAGGGACTGACGACAGCATTGATTGGATAGATTTGGAGAAGGATCTTAGTGAATGTGAAGTGGTTGATGATGACACAGAAATGCTTGTTCTTTTCAACTCTTAGGCCGTATTATGCGCTAAGGAAAATGAAATTACAAATTGGCAGAATAATGATGTGTATGAGGAAGTAGATGATGTTGGGCAAGGTGCCATAACGGTTCGATGGGTTGTGACGGAAAAACTGAAAAATGGAAAGCCTGTTGTTAAGGCCCGCTTAGTCGCCAGAGGATTTGAGGAAGACACAGTGGATCTCCGAAAAGACTCGCCTACTTGTTCAAAAGAAGCAGTGTGTTTGGCATTTTCTTTGGCCTCCACTAACCAGTGGGATTGCCACACTATGGACGTGAAAGCTGCCTACTTGCAAGGTAACGACATTGAGAGAGTTGTCCATTTATGTCCTCCACCTGAATATGCAAATGGTAAGTTATGGAGACTAAAGAAAACTGTTTACGGCCTTTGTGATGCTGCTAGGCATTGGTATCTGTGCATAAAAGATCAGTTGTTGAGTCTCGGAGCTAAAGTGTCATTACTGGATTCAGCGCTGTTCTCTTGGAGCAATGGTGGCAAAGCTGAAGGCATTGTATGCATCTACGTCGACAACTTCCTTTGGGCTGGTACACATGAGTTCGAACAGCAAGTGATAAACCGTTTAAGTCATCGGCAGTTCAGAATCAAAAGCCTTCAAATACATTGGTCTCAATGTCATCTCCAACATCAATGGCAGCATAACACTCGACCAGTTCCAGTATGCTTCATCTTTGAAACCAGTCACGCTGAGTAAACATCATTCAGCAGTAAAATCAGGGGAGCTGTCCGAGTCTGAGGAAACGGAGTACTGAGCATTAATTAGGCAACTCAATTGGATTGCACACACACTCGGCCAGATATTGCCTTTGATGTGTTTGAGTTGAGTGTGAATAGCAACCGAGCTACCATAGCGGATTTGCTTAGACTCAATAAGGTGATCTCAAGGGTGAAGACTGACAACATGAAGCTATACATTCCAAGAATGGGGCCGATCGAGGACTGTCATATAGAGTGCTTTTCGGATGCCTTATTTGCCATCCTTGTAGGCAATGGATCTCAGGGAAGTTTTGTGATCTTCCTACGAGATGCTAGTGAGGCAAGATGTCTTATATTCTGGCAAACAAGAAAGATCAGGAGGGTCGTCAAATCTACCTTATCTGCTGAGGCGTTGGTGCTGCTTGAATGTGCTGAGACTGCTGTATATCTCGCCAACATATTGCGTGAGGTTTCTGGATGTGGAAAGATCAAAATAAAGTGTTTCGTCGACAACAAGAGTCTGGTGGACGCCCTTTACTCCTGTAGGAGCGTAGAAGACAGGAGATTGCGCATTGATATTGCTGTATTACAAGACATGTTGGAGCGAGGGGAGATTGATGAAGTATCTCGGGTGGATACATCACAGCAACTGGCTGATTGTCTCACCAAGAAAGGTGCCTCGACCGAGCGGCTGCGTGCAGCAGTCAGCCAAGACTAGAAAGTTTATAATACTTCAAGAGACATCACATATCTGTATGTGGCCACAGACTGGGTCTTGATAGTAATTAAACAAAAGTGCATGTATTGGATACATAGTGCGTATTGGGTGTTGATGGTACTCACACAAAAGTCTATGTATTGGATACATAGTGTGTATCAGATGCAAATAGACCATCCAGCTTCGTTCTTGGACTCTTCTGTCAAATTAAGAAGAGAGGACGAGTGTTAGTGCCTATTGTTGTTAGTGTGTGTGCATGCGCACACACCTGCTAAGTCACGAGTGATGACATCATCGGAAGGTTCCTGTGGTATGCAACCGGGGACTTTGGGCAGTTCACGTTGTGAGGCCGGTGGGTGTGGTTTGCGTAGTCTGACAGTAATTGACCCAGGTTTGAATCCCTGCTGGGGCAGGGAACAGTTTAAAGATTTGAATTCCTTAAAAAGCAGACTTTTCTGATCTACCAGATGACCCACCGACATATCATAGAAGTACTTCCGCTAATACCATACCAGTACGCCAGTCCTGTATGAGACAGCCTTAGCATGTATTCAGTATGGATGGTGGGTGTTAGCACCAAAGTGGTGACATGTGGAGATGTAGGAGGACTACTGGGC
>JAGKTI010000062.1:202251-212988 GCA_018397915.1 Birgus latro
TCATGTCTCTTACCTACATTCACTATGCTGTCAGGTGGTGAACATATTTGCCATACTCACCTCTAAATCATAATTTTTCTGTTTAAATTTCATTTATTTCATGCTTTGTGTCCCATATTCGAGTGCATAGGCTGTGAAAAAGGTGATTTTCTCAGTGATTATAATTTCTTTTACCTACATTCACTGTGCTGTCGGGTGGTGAACATATTTGCCATACTCACCTCTAAATCATCATTTTTCTGGTTAAATTTCATTTATTTCATGCTTTGTGTCCCGTATTTGAGTGCATAGACTTTTAAAAAGGTGATTATCATGGTAATTTCAATGTCTGGTACCTACGTTCACTATGCTGTCAGGTGGTGAACATATATGCCATATTCACCCCCAAATCATAATTTTCTGGTTAAAATTCAATTGATTCATGCTTTGTGTCCATTATTTATGTGAATGGGATTTTAAGTAAGTTCTGTGCATGTCTGGTAGGGAGGTAGGTAGGTGGTTTTCTGATTTAGTTTAGGTTAGGGTTAGGAATGACTGGTGTTGGAGCTTCAGGACCCAATATCCGAACAAGACCACTTTCCGTACATGCCCTTGGCTCTATTACAACGGATAATGGAGGGATTACTGTATGTATACGGTATATACAATATTCGGAAGAGTGGCCCATTCAGTTGGGCAAGCTTTGATTAGTACTGTATCTCATTCTGTCCAGTTCTTTATTGATCTCCGGATGCTTCCTCCCACCCTTGGGTGGAGAAGAAGGTCTGGATGATGAGGAGAAGGAAAAGAAGACCAAGAACTAGATGGTTAATGTGAAGAATGTATGATGGTGATGTAGTGTAATGCATATTTACTTATGATGTTGAAAAAGGTGATAACAAAATTATGTGCAGATGAAAAAGAGATAGAGCCAGGATTCTGAGGGCATGATTGTTTTGTGAATGAGTGTTTGGCCCATTTCACTGGACACATTGCTGATACCTCTCTCTCTCTGTCTCTCTCATGTGCTTTTTTCTGTCCGTGTTAAATGGACCCCAACTTATATCTTCCTTCAGTGGGAAAACAAGGTCAGGATGATGGTGGTGATGGTAATGATATTAATGAAAGGTTACTGAAAGAATAAGGAAAACAAAGACTAATTAGGAGATAGAAAAAGTTAAGCATATATGTTAATAGTGATGGTGGTAGTATACAGTGAATAAAATGTATTTATTTATGATATTGTTCTTGTACAGTTCTGTGTGGTAGTTGCTAAAGTGCAGACAGTTCTGTTTGTAAGTAGCTGTCTTTTACTCTTCAGTCCTCAGTAAATTATAGACAGATTTTTTATTAACTTACATTTCTGCCTTTGAAGTTACTAAGCCAGTTTTCCCCAGATTACAGTACTAGTTGCAAGGGAAAAGTTGTGAAATTTTGGAACATATCCCTATCCCTGACTTATAATGAAGACCACCAGTAGGCCTATATGATGATGATGCTGGTGATGGTGATAATGGTGATACTGTACAGTACAGAGTATATGTCAAACTATACTCTACTGCATTTATTCTAGCCTGACAAAGAATGCTAATATCTTTCAGCTCAATTAGTGACCAGATATAGTCGTATTGGAGGGTTGATTTGGCAAGTAACCAAGGAGAGTAATTCATACTGCATTATGAAGGCTCATTGTAGTTCATGCAGCTGTGATTTGGTATTGAAGTTGGTGCTACAGAGGAATGCTTTCATGCTGTGGCACCATACAGTGCAAACATCCCTGAGCTCCTTCCCCATCCTCCAAAGGGAGGGTGGTGGGCTTCAGGAGAAGATGAGCTTGGCCCAACAACAAGTATTCACATTGTGGGAATGGCACAGTTTTGTCAGGTGAAAACAAATTGACTATACAGTATCTGTCTATAGTCTGTTAATGTATTGATAGCCGGACTATGTATTGTTCATATCATTTATAATGGTTCTAGCATGCTTGCATATGTCAGCCTTGGTCACCTAATGTTTTTATGTTTGTGGGCAGTTCCGTGCGGCACTGCAAATGGTGGTGAGTCCCGGGGACCCTCGCTATAACCTGGACAACTTCATCAAGATTGGGGAAGGCTCCACAGGCATTGTGTGCATCGCCAGCAACCGTGAAACTGGCACACAGGTTGGTACACTAGTTCCTGATCTATGCAGGAAGGGTCCAAGGGGTCAGAGCCCCCACCCCCCCACCCCCCATTTTCATTCATGGCATTGTTTTAATTTCTTTTATTGCAGCAAGTATGCAGAATTGCAGGGAAAAAATACTGTACATCTTTGATTATTCCTACTTGTTGAATTTGGCCCATTTTTATAACAGTTTATATTTATGTGTATAGGTTGTGATATCCCCATGGTTGTTCAATATATACAGTATATGGATGGGGTGATGAGAGAAGTAAAAACGAGTAATGGAGAGGGGGTTGGCGTTGGTAATGAATGGTGATGGATGGAATATCTCATACTTGTTGTATGCTGATGATGCAGTACTACTTGCAAATACTGGACAAGAACTTGGTAGGCTAGTGCAGAGTTTTGCTGATGTCTGTGAGCATCGTGCCTTGAGAGTAAATGTGAAAAAGAGTAAAGTGATGGTTACTGAGAGAGAAGGTGACTCCCAGTGTGATGTTACAGTGAATGGAGAGAGACTTGAATAGGTGAGAGAGTTTAAATACTGGGGTACAGTGATAGAAAAGAGGAAAATGTGCAAAAGAAGTGGAAAGTAGAGTGACACAAGGAAGGAAAGTAGCTGGTGCAATGAAGTGGAAAGAAGTGGAAAGTAGAGTGACACAAGGAAGGAAAGTAGCTGGTGCAATGAAGGCCTTGATAAGAAGCAGAGGCTTGAGTGTTGCAGCTGCTCGAGGCTTACATGAAGGAATGTTAGTGCCAGCTTTAACATATGGATGTGAGACTATGGTGTGGCATGAAAATGAAAAGTCAAGAGTGAGAGCAGTGGAGTTGGACTGCTGAGGAATGTATATGGATTACAGAGTTTAGATAGGATATTAAATAATGTGATTCGTGAAAGATGTAGAGTGAGGAAATCTGTGGACACAAGAATTGAAGCACGTGTACTGAGATGGCATGGTCATGTGGAGAGAATGGTTAACAATAGAGTGGTGAAAAGGGTATATCTGAGCGATTTTGAAGGAGGGAGGATGTAAGGTAGGCCAAGGAGAAGGTGGACAGATATTGTGGATGAGCGTGTGAGGAAGAGAGGTTTGGAAGTTGGTGAGGCTAGGGAACTGATAAGAGATCAAACTGGCTGGATGAATATTATGAGTAGTGCATGATCAGGGATTTGACACTCCTTTTTAACATGACAGACTCCAAGTTGACTCTGTCGGATACGTTTATGTGAAGCTACAGAATGTTGTGAATGTTTTTGGCATATCCAATAGAGCCAGGGTTCAGGGGGCTTGAATGATGAGTGAATGGAAATGTGGCCTATTGAATTGGGCAAATTTAGGATGTCTGGACATTGCTACTCCTCACCCTGCACTCAGGTGGGAAAGGAAGTCCAGATGATGATGATGATGATGTGTACTAAATGGTAGTACTGTGATACTGTATATATATATATATATATATATATATATATATATAGACAGATAGTATATATGTGGAGCCTCTGTGGTACAGTGGCAGAGTGTGCGTCTTGCTCACTGGTGGGCGCGTGTTCGCCTCCTGCCAAAGTTGTAAAAACTTTGGGAAGCGTTCACCAAGCTACTGACCACTTTGGCAGATATAAGGGGTGCTGTGGTTGAACCAGTGTCGCATACATGTATGCTTGCACCCAATCGGCTTAAGGCGGGCCGATTACACTTGGTTCACAGACTACACACAATCCAAAGCCACTACAACACAAACAGTTACACTCACAAGCACTTCTCACCCAACATACAGTCTCTACCAGACAGCCTAAGCCACTGGGTAGAGATACATGGCTGTATCGTCCCAGCTTCAGTAGGGATAGACCAGTCCTGCAGTGGACCTTAATGGCTGATGATGATGACGACGACGATGATGATATATATACACTCGACCCTTGATTTGGTGGACCCCTACTTCCCGGAATTCGGATTTCCCGGACTCTGGCTGAGGCCCGACAATATTATCAAATGCCTGTACAAGTCCTGGAAATCTCACAAAAGTCTGGCCATTATTCTCTCATATAAAACTACACCCAACCCTCGGCTATCGCACGTTCCGCTGTAGCGTTTTACCGCTATCACGCATGTATAAAAAACCTACCCAGATTCCTTTATCACGCACTAAATGCCCGCTATCACGCACCATCCTTGTGGATCGAGCGAAAAAAAGCTTGGCCAAATGGACACATCAGCTGACCAACCAAAACATTCAAGATGGTGGAGGATGCTACTCAAGCAGTGATTGAAGAAGTTCATTTGATAAAGTCTGTATGCTCAGGTGTGAATAAAACTCCGCTATAATACATTAATAATCACTTTTATACACGTGATGATGATGATGGGAGGCCTTATACTTCATCTTGGCTTAGAGATAGGTGCTTTGTCACCAACACTTTCATAGCGGTTTTACAAACAAACCTATAAACTAGTCACTGCAGTATACCCAGAGACTCTTAAATGTTTCATTACTTAACACAATGAATTTGGTGAAGTTCAACCTCATCATAGAAGTGAAAAAAGTCCACAGTTTGATCACATACAGTACACAGCTGAAGCGGCCGGCATCTTCTTTATTTATAAACAGTGGAGCATGCCGATAAAGTCTGTACAGTATGCTGATTTTTTAACTATAATATGTTATTATGTGGTACAAAATGGGTATCTTAGGGGTAAATATTGAGGTCATGGCACCAATTAGAATTATTATCATAAGTTCTTCACTTCGGCTGTCACGTTTTCGGTATACCGCAGCCATGGCGGCACCAATTAGGAGTGATAGCCGAGGGTGGGGTGTATAAGCAGTCTGCTGCGCAACACAGTATAATTTTGGCAAGGTTTTGACTCGATAAAGGCCATTTGTAACACACACAGGAAGATAAGTTCACACATGAAATGCATCTTGACCACCAACCTGCTTCACGCCACCAGTTCCTAACTCATGGCAATATCCCATTTTCCTCTTACCTTTCTCAAATGCCACTATAAATAGTTTATTGCATAACACAGTAAAATTCATGAAATGCTTGGACACAATAAAATTCATAAGTACATGTAATTAATAAAAATATTTTCTTATGGACAAACTCAGTGGGATCCACTCCTAATCAACTTAGCTCACCCGACTCGGTGAGACTGAAAACCGAATCGGCACTTTTCAGTGGAAAATATTTTAATTTTTTTCAGCACAGTGGCTCATACTCACCGAATTACCTGAAATCCGCAAAAAAAAAAATTGTACTTAATATAACTCAATTAAAAAATTAGGTTTCAGAGCTAAAATATGTAGATGTTTCCCCATCAGGTCGTCAGTATTTATATCTCGGTTGGCTGATCAGTGGCTGGCTATTGTTAGCAGATATTTCCCCTTTTAGATCGTCAGCACACCTTGGCAGACTTCTGTTTTGCAAAAATATTTATTTTGATTAAAAAAATATGTATCTGCATTGTAAATCGATATTTATTACAAAACAAAAGTCCGTCATAGCGAGTTGTTAGGCTACAGGCTTAAAACAATTTTATTAACTTTAAGAAATTTTCGCTCTGAATCCTGATTTTCTATTAATAACTAAATTAAGCACAAATTTTAGACTGAATTTCAGATAATTAGGTGTGCAAACCTATCTATTCTATCTATCTATTGGCAGACGCCTCAATCCCGCACAGGGTGGCCACAAACAAATCACCTCCATGTCACTCTGTCCCCTGCCATTTCACTACCACGCTCCCAACTCACACCCCCCCTCTCTCATATACCTCTCCACTCCATCCCTCCATTCTATTCTTCTGCTTCCCCCTCCCTCTCGCCCCCTCCACCTCACTCACATACACTCTTCTCGTCAATCTTTCATTCTCCATCCTCTCCATATGCCCAAACCACCTTAACGTGTTTCTCCTAACGCTTCCCATCACGTCCCCAACCACACCACAATGCTCCTTCACTTCCTCATTTGTTAGTCTGTCTCTCCATGTGACTCCACATGCTTCTCTCAAATAACTCATTTCCACTGCTCTCACTCTTGACTTCTGTCCTTCCAACAGGGTCCAAGCTTCACTTCCATATGTCAGAGTTGGTATCACAATACTGTCATGTAACAACTTTTTCACTTCCATGCTCACCTCCCTGTTTCTTATCACTGCTTTCAACGAACCAGCAACCATCCTTCCCTGCTGTACCCTTTCGAGCACTTCACCCTCCAGACTTCCATCCTTACTCATCACACTGCCCAAGTACTTAAATTCACTCACATTCTTCATTTCCTTCCCATCCAGTCTCACTGTACACTCACTGGCTCCACTTCTCTCGAAGACCATCACTTTACTCTTCCCCACATTCACCTTTAGATTCCGTTTCTTACACACTTTCCCAATAGCTCGATCGGTAGAGAGTTGGCTTGCAGTCCTGACGGACCCAGGTTCGAATCCTCGCTGGGGCAGGGAACAGTTTAAGGATTTGAATTTCATTAAATCAGGCTTTACTGATCTACCAGAAGACCCACCGACATGTCGTAAAAATACCCCGCTAATACCAATACACCAGTCCTGTATGAGACAGCCCTAGCATGTATTCAATATGGACGGTGGGTGTTAGTGCCGAAGTGGTGACATGTAGAGGTGTATGGTATGTAGGAGGATGGCTGGGCCTTGATAGCAGGCTGTAAAGCCTATGCCCAGAGTCGGATACATAAAAAAATAAAAATTAAAAAAACTCACAATCTCCTCGTCAGTCTTTCTCTCTCCATCCTCTCCACATGCCCAAACCACCTCAGTGTGTTTCTCCTAATGCTTCCCATCATGTCCTCAACCACACCACAACGCTCCTTCACTTCCTAATTTGTTAGTCTGTCTCTCCATGTGACTCCACACGCTCCTCTCAAATAACTCATTTCCACTGCTCTCACTCTTGACCTCTGTCCTTCCAACAGGGTCCAAGCTTTACCTCCATATGTTAGAGTTGGTATCACAATACTGTCATGTAACAACTTTTTCACTTCCATGCTCACCTCTCTGTTTCTTATCACTGCTTTCAATGAACCAGCAACCTTCCTTCCCTGCTGCACCCTTTCGAGCACTTCACCCTCCAGACTTCCATCCTTACTCATCACACTGCCCAAGTACTTAAATTCGCTCACATTCTCCATATCCTTCCCAACCAGTCTCACTGTACATTCACTGGCTTCACTTCTCTCGAAGACCATCACTTTACTCTTCCCTACATTCACCTTTAGATTCCGTTTCTTCCACACTCTCCCAAACTCATCTACCAAGCCTTGCAGCTCCCCTTCGTCTTCGCTCAACAACACAGTATCATCTGCAAACAACAGTACAGGGAGTTTCCAAACACTGCCCTCTCTCACTAGGGTCGCTCCAACATTCACTGCCCAACCTTGTATCTCTTTTATAACCCCTTCCATGTACAGATTGAACAACCATGGAGACATGACACATCCTTGTTTCAATCCAACCTTCAAATGGAAAGATTCACTCAGTTTGCCATCCACACGCACTGCAGCCTTAGCACCCTCATACATACTCTTCACTCCCTTCAACAACTTCCCATCCACTCCATATATTCTTAATACCTTCCACAAACCTTGTCTATCCACCCTGTCATATGCTTTCTCCAGATCCATGAAGGCTGCATACAACTTCTTGCCCTTCACTAGAAACTTTTCCACTAAAGATCTAAGAATGAATATCTGGTCTACACAACCTCTTCCCTTCCTAAAACCTCCTTGTTCTTCTCCAACTAATTCCTCTGTAATTTTCCTAACTGTCAATAAGTATATTTCCCCTTTTCCTTTGTATAGAGGAATAATTATACTTGACTTCCAATCCTCCGGGACTCTGCCCTCCTCCCAAGCCAATCTGCACACCTTCCACATCCATTCTATTACTATCTCTTCCCCCATGCTTCAGCATTTCACCACACACTCCATCAATTCCTGGGGCTTTCCCCATTTTAACTTTCTTCATTGCTTCCACCACTTCCATCCTGGTGATTTCTTCCTCTCTTCTCACAACCCTCCTTCTCCCTGCCATTCCCCAGCCACTTATACTTGCATCACTTTCATTCTTTATGTTCAACAGTTCATTAAAGTGTTCTCTCCATTTGTTTACTTTATCTCCCTTGTCCACTAATAATCTACCATTTTTATCTTTCACACCCCCACTGACTTCGTTGGCACCCTGTCTAGCTCTCTTTACCTCCTTCCAGAACATTTTCTTACATTCCCTCCACTTTGCACTCAAATTCCTTCCAAATTCCTCATCCACTCTCATCTTACTCTCTCTTACTAATCTTTTCACCTCTCTCCTCCTCACTACATATAATTCTCTTGTCCGTCTCTCATCTTCTTCGATGCCCCTGTTCCTCATCCACTCATTATATGCTTTCTTCTTTTGCACCACAGCCTCTCTCACCTCTTCAGTCCACCATGCTGTTCCCTGAACCCCCTTTCGTCTTCTCTTCACCCCACACACCACCTCACATGCTGCACAAATTTCTTCTGTGAATACCTTGCACACATCTTCCACGTCCCCCATCTGCTCCAGTCTATATTTACCCAATCGCTCCTCCACTTCCCTTTTATATTCAGCCTTTATTCCATCCTCTTGTAACTTTTCTACCCTCCTTGTAACAGATACTTCCTCCTGTCCTTCCCTTCTTTTCTTCCTCCATCTTGTTTGGATTCTGATCTGGCCACCACCAAGTGGTGGTCAGAAAGTCCACTCCCCCAACCTCTATGTACTCTTGCATCCATTACACATCTTCTCATCCTTTCATCCACACACACATAGTCAATCATTGTCTTCTGTTCATTCATTCCACCGTCCTTTCTTCTCATCACTCGCCATGTATACCTATGGATCATTTTGTGCCTGAAGAGGGTATTAGCTACCACCAACCCCCTCCCAGTACAAATGTCCACTAAAGCACTGCCATTCTCGTTCATCTCTGCAGGCACACCCCACTCACCAACCACTCCATCCACCTCCTCATTCTCTACTTTTCCATTCATATCTCCAGTCAGAAACACTCTCTCATTGCTTTCAAACTTTTCCAACCAGGCTTCCACATTTGTCCAAAACTCTTCTTTCACTCTACTTACACGATCTTGCGTTGGCGCATACATGCACTCAATTGCCCACATTTGTAGTCCAACTTTCACTCTTACTCACACAATCCTTGACCCAACTGATCCAAACCTACATGGTGATAAAGATAAAAATTGCCGATTCGGTCCAAGATCGATTGTGTGTTTACATCAGTCAGCTGTGAGAGTGGTTGGTTCACCTTCGTCGGTACACCTTGGCAGACTTCTGTTTTGCAAAAATATTTATTTTGAGTAAAAAAAAATGTATCTGCATTATAAATCAATATTTATTACAAAACAAAAGTCTGTCAGGGCAAGTTGTTAGGCTAGAGGCTTAAAACAATTCTACTATCTTTAAGAAATTTTTGCTCTGAATCCTGATTTTCTATTAATAATTAGATTAAGCACAAATTTTTGATTGAATTTCAAATAATTAGGTGTGCAAAAGATTAAAATTGCCAATTCAGTCCAAGATCGATTGTGTGTTTACATCAGTCAGCTGATTAGCGTGGCTGGTTCACCTCGTGGTGTTCCATTCCTTGTTCATTTTCCTCTTTTTTCCTCAGCTTTCTGATCTTCTTCTATCATACTTTCCACATTCCCATCAACAACTGTCTAAACAACAATTCTTAGGGTTGTAGCTAGCAAAGTAACGTTTCTGTGTCTGTTATTATTATTGTTATTGTGTCATTAAGTGTGACTTAAGGGTTAAGGGACTGAACAGGGAGGCTGCCAGGGATCGGGCAGCATGGAGAGCCGCCATTAGGTGACCAAGGCCGACGCATGCAAGCGTGTTGGAGCCTTCAAAAACGAAACGAAACGAAACGTACTGTGTATGTTAGTTTTGTGGTATAGGTAGCATACATTCCAGAATGCTCTGGAATATCAGAATAATTGCCAGACAGTATCGGAGAATTCGGATAAAGTATGGTAATAGTTCGGGGAATGGTATGTGGGGCCCTACCAGGTGAGTAAACCAGATGAGTACTTTTGCTGTTTCCGGACTTTTGCCATCCCTGGACTAGACTCCCCCCCATTTAGTCCGTGAAATCGAGGGTCGAGTGTATGTATTATATATATGTATACAGTAATCTCTTTACTATCCGGACGTCCACTATCCGGATACATCACTATTTGGACATCGTGGGCCGATGCCCCCCCCCCAAAAAAATCCGACCCTGTCAGTTTGAATTTCCCGCCCGCGCCGACTAGCTCCCTTCCCGCTCAATCTCCCTCCTACTAGTTCTATCTCAACTCCCGTGAACAGTGGATGGCTGTCCGATCGTTTGCGGTATTTTCATTCTTGTTTAAATAATCAAAAGTCACAGTGCTAAGGATTAAGTGTAGTTAAACACTGGATTACTGGACATGCTTCAAGAGCAATTAGGACCACTGTAAAAACCTTAGAGATGGGGGTAAACAACAATCATGGACTAAAAGTAAACATTGTCAACTGCTAAATATTTTCCATAATCATT
>JAGKTI010000063.1:0-65442 GCA_018397915.1 Birgus latro
GAACCTTGGGGTGATCTGGAAGACTAACAAGAAGGCCTGGCTGACTCCTGGTATCTGTTCGTTATATTTCCACTCGTACCTCTCTCGTGTACTGAAGAGGTATGCCTCGCGGGAGAAATTGGCAAACAGATTTCTCGTGGTGGTAGACAAGGCGCCTAGCCACCCTCCTGCGATGAAGGAATGGGCCAACAACATAGAGGTGGTGTTCCTGCCCCTCAACACCACGTCCTTGTTGTAGCCAATGGATCAACGGGTGATCACTGATTTCAAAGCTTATTACCTCCACTGCACTATGCAGCAGTTGGTGAGGGCCTATGACAGTGATGACAGGACAACAGTGCAGCAGTTCTGGAAGGGCTACAATATACGCCATGCCCTAGAGATTATCACTGCAGCTTGGCATGAGGTTAGCCAGGCCACCATGAACGGTGTGTGCTGGAAGCTGTGGCCAGAGTGCGTCCACTCTACTGGCTTCCCCAAGGGCATGCAAGCTCCGCCTGTGAAGTGTGCACACCAGAACATAGTGTAATTATCACACGAGGCCAACTAGGAGGATGTGGAGGAGGTTCTCAAGTGCCACAAGGAGGAGTTCAGCAATGACGAGCTCCTCAATATGGAGATCCAGTGGGCACACCAGGAGGCAGAGAAGGAGGAGATCGTCCCTGAAGTGCGAGCTCTCAATATAACAATCCTGAGGGAGATGCTAACGAAGCTGGACGAAATAATTGCACTTACGCGCACACACGACCCTCTCCCAGGACGAAGCAGGGATGCAGCTGATCGGCTGGAAGAGGGGATGAAGGTGTATAGGACAATGCTGAAGGAGAAGAAGAGGGCGGCCAGGCAGACTACTATCACTCGTACGCTGATGATTCCACCCTTCACCTTTCCATTCGGTTCCCATAACATCCACCTCAGCAGTTACTTCAACAAACAAGGGATGAGGCTATTGCACACCTAATGTCTGACTTCACTCGTATCTCTGATTGGGGTAAAAATAATCTTGTTGTTTTTAATGCATCAAAGACTCAGTTCTTACACCTATCAACCCGACAAAATCTTCCACAGGATTACCCACTAATGTTTAATAATGTCCAGCTCAGTCCTGCATCATCCTTGAACATGCTTGGGGTTTCATTTTCTCGGGATTTATCTTGGAAAGAACATATTACATCTCATGTGAAATCTGCTTCCAAGAGATTAGGTGTGCTAAGCCGACTCCAAACTTTCTTTACCTCTCCACAGTTGTTGACCTTGTACACGAGTTTTATTTGCCCCTGTATGGAGTACAACTCTCATGTTTGGGGAGGCTCCCCACATGCAGCTCTTCCCAACAGGGTGGAAACAAAGGCTTTTCATCTCATTAACTCTCCTCCCGATTCCCTTCAACCTCTGTCTCTTCGCCGCACTGTTGCATCTTTATCTCTTTTCTATCGCTACTTCAACGGTCACTGTTCCTCTGAACTGTCTGCTTGCATCCCTCCAACTCTCTAGTGCAAGAGTTAACCGTTACTCCCAGTCCTTCATTTATGCAACTGGTCAACTCTGGAACTGTCTTCTTCTGTCTGTATTCCCAACTTCCTATGATCTCCAGGCTTTCAAACTCAGTGTGTCCAGGCATCTTGAAATGAACGGATCTTGAATTTGGCTCTCTTTCATATTGTTTTTGTTTTTTCTTGGAAGGAACAGTATGCGGTCCCATGGCCTTTGGTTCCTTCTTCCTTGCATTTATATATATATATATAAAAGCCTTCTTTAAACAGGCCCCACCACACCAGCAATCACAAAGGATCTTCCAGCCCTTGATGAGCAAAGCACCTCCCCCAGCCTTCAACCAGCAGAGCATCTCCCCAGCCTTCAACTAGCACAGCGTTTTCCCCGCCACTGACCAGCAAAGAAACACCCTGGGTCCCCTCCCGCCGAGGACATTCTCAGCCCGTAGTGCTGGACCCAGCCGATCCCCGTCTCCTGGGTCACCTGTATTTCCACTAAGGCACTCCTCCACTCCATCGCTGTCTTCCTCATCCCGGCCTCCATCTCCCTCACTATTTCAGCCTCTGTCTCTCCCTCGCCACGATATAAGCCACACAACTGACTCCATCGCTGCCTCATCATTCATCGCAGCAGTCTCCCTTGCCACCCCATCAGACTTTGCAGCTGTCTCCCTCACCACCTCCTCTGTCATCGCATCACACTCCATCGTGGGCCACCCCCAGAGCCAATGCATCGCACCTCATCGCCACCGCCTGAGCCATCACATCACACCCCATCGCCACCACCTGCCTCATCGCATTGAACTCCATCGCCACCACCTGCCTCATCGCATTGAACTCCATCGCCAGCCCCATAGCCAGTGACCTCGCCAGGCTTCTTCCCCCTCTGACCCTCCCCTAGAGATGGGGTTTGAGGGCTTTGAGGAGGAGGATTGAGTGGCAGGGAGCACCACATGTCCCCTAGCCTCAGGGAGGATAGCAAGGATGATGACCAGGACCAGACATGGACTTACAAGAAGCAAGTGATGAGAGGTGTCTGGTATATCTATTTGCTATAAATTCCAGGCTTTATTTTTTTTTTATTTCAGTGAGTTATTTACAAGTGCTAGGCTTAGGTTAGTTTCTTGACAGTTGTTAGGCCATTTAGATTGCCTTTAAACTTGTTTTTGGGCTCATTTGGGTGCATTTTGGGCTTGGTTTGTGTGGAAACCCAAGGCTGGGCAAGGGTCCACATTAATTTGCATGTTAAATGTACCCTGATATACAATACCCCCCCTAACGATGGGGTTTTACCTAACCAATTAGATCGTTAAACAGGGGTTTATTATTCATGATTACTGCATAGTATGAGATGTGAGAAGTAAAACAGGGGTATACCTATATACTCCTTGGCTGACTTATTTATTATTCATGATTACTGCATTTGTGTGTATGAGATGTGAGAAATAGGCAATCACTCTATGCTCATGACTTCAGTATAGTTTTTTTTTTTCATTTATTGTTTATGACTAATAACTTTCAAAAATAGTTTGACACATTATTTTTTATTTTTATTTTTATTTTTTAATGACTGCCAAAAGTGATTCTTAGTGAAATATGCATGATGCTGGTGGCCATTACTCATGTGTTGATTAGATCAAAAGATTTTGCTTGACTGGTAATGAGGACTCTCGAGAGACTCAGTGGCAATCCTTGGTGATTAAAATTTTCATAGAGAGTATAAGGGGTCAAAACTAATCATTTTGGTTAGGTTAGAGTGCACTGATGCATCCAGTTAGTGAGATCGTATGTAAACACACTGCCTTTGGTGTCTTAAGGCAAACATATTTGTAATAATCAATCTTTAAACATATTTCTAACAAAAAATATGGGGCTCCTAGATTCTAATCCCCTGTTTTGCATGTAAATATAGGTCACGTTTTAGCGAGAAATTGATTTTGCACGAGGTTCTGTATGATCTACTTTGTGTTGTATGAAGACTGTACTGTATAACATTGCCAAGGCCTTATGAACGGATATGGAGCATGGATATGGACTGTCCGGATGAGGCTATGGCACACCTAATGTCTGACTTCGCTCGTATCTCTGATTGGGGTAAAAATAATCTTGTTGTTTTTAATGCATCAAAGACTCAGTTCTTACACCTTCCTTTCTGTCATAAAGAACTGTGGCAATGATACCTAATCCTATGCCAAAATGAACAGTAAAAAATGAGGAATGTCTTACATCTAACCTGAAAGAACTGTGAAAATGAGGACTGTCTTAAAAACAAAAAACATTCAGTAAGACAACTGCAAAAATTAGGACTATCTTACCTTTAGCAAGAAGGAAGTCAGTAAATGCCTTGGACTTGGGGAAGGTAGCTCCCTCAGGCATCATTGGGCCAAACAGTGGAACATCACGAAATCTGCTCACAGTAACCCTGTTGATGCAAATATATCATCATGATCATCATCATCTGGATCTCTTTTTCCCACCTAAGGATAATAAGAAAACAAGGAAAGAAAATGAACATAAATGGAAGAACTATCAACAGCATGTGGAATCTATCTATCTATCTATCTAACTCTCTATTGCCAGACGCCTCAGTCCCGCAAGGGGTGGAATCAATTATACAAAATGAATAAGATAAATGAAGGGTTTGAAAGATAAACTGATGTGAACTATAAAAACAATAAATTGTTTTGAAAAGATGAACAAACAGGAATGAATGAGGTTATGAAAATGGGATAATGATAATAAGAGAACAAAAGGAGAGGGAAAAAAAATCATGATGGACATAGTCAAAGCAGAACAATTGATACAATTAATGGGTTTGGCAGTACACAAAGAAAAATGTATCATAATTCCTGGAAATGTGTCAGTAACAGAAATGACAAAGAATATTAAGGGCTGTTTACACTTAAATTTATATTAGAGATCAATGACCATACAAGCATCTGTAGTCTTTTCATCTGATAGTTGCCCTCCATGTGCTGCAGTGCTGAGCATTTCCCTACTCAGTCTAACAGCTCAGAGGTCTGCATGCAGAACTTTATCCCTTGCCTTCCTCAGTCTGTCGAAGTGGATTCTTCTTTTACATTTATATCATTATCTCCCTTCCTCTCAACATGTCCAAGCCATTTCGGCTGACCAGTTCTCATTACTTCTCTCACATCTCCCATGCCAAATCTCTCTCCCTGTACGCTAGTTTCAGTTCCGTCATTCAATGGTGCCATACTCATCCATCTCAACATTCTCCTTTCTCTGTGTTCTGTAATTTTTGTGAGTTCTCTTCTCTCACTAGTCAAGTCTCACTCCCATATATCATAACACTTCTCATACATTTTGTAGACAGTAACCTTAGCTTCATGAGGGACGCTTTGTATTCAGAAGTGGCAAGGGCTCCACAGACTTCTTCATCCACTTCTCATTTTACTATTGGAATTAGGCTCTGTTCTTCCTGCTCCATGTCCCTAGGCTCTCTGGGGCTCACAAAAGAATCCCGGTAATAGAGGACTGGGTGTAAAATCTTTTTCTTTCTTTGCATCATTCAAAACTATTCTTTTCTCGATAGTCACCCGTGCAATAACACACACTGCCTCCGTATTTTATCAAATGACTTCTTAAGCACACTTCCCATAAACTTCCATTTATGTGGCAATGCTGTTTCTCGGCCTTTCCAGTTTCAATTTTTTGCTCTGAGTACTAATATCACCTGTTATCCTCCATGTTGATCTTAAATTTGGCTCTCTTTTGTATTGCTTTCTTTTTTTTCTTGGAAGGAACAGTTTGTGGGCTCTTGGCCTTTGGTTCCTTCTTTCTTGCATTAACCCCTTAATCGTGGGTCGTCACTTTCGTGACAGTCGGGTGCAATGGATCATACCACGGGGTGTCACTTCTGTGACTCTGTGTTTTTTTTAATTTGCCCGGGCTTTCAGGTGGTGACTTGTATCATCTATCAGCACTGCCAATGTCCAACAATAGTCAGAGCTGCTAATGTCATCAGTACTCCCATCCATTGTTGACAATTTAGCCATTTTCCCCCATTCTAGACTCCCCTCCCTACCTCCCCTCCATTAAACTCTCGTGTCGTCTGCTCAGCCGCTCTGCGCTAAGTAAATCTTCCCCGGATTTTTCCACTGTTTTCATCCATTGAAATGAGCCCTATGCCCTATTCTTATACAAAATAATACCAGTATATATATAAAAAAAATAAGGTAACTGATAGTGCCACACACCTGGAATTGGCTAATTATCACTTGGCAACATCCAACCTGCACTCGTTCGCTAATTTCCCCTGCTTTTTTTCCCCGTGAAATACGCCGTATGAGCTACTCTCGTAATATAAATGTATATAAGAAAGGAAGGGAGAAGCCTGAGTGATATTTATATTCACCTGGAACTACCTAATTTATTATGTATTATCTAGATTTCCTACGACTTATTTCTTAGCATATACATTAGCAGCTGACATTTTCAACTCTTGGCTACCGAGATACGTATTGTACGTTCGCTCTCGTCCTTCATGGTGAAATCACGTCGCAATTGCGCCCCTCTATTTCTGCCCCATTGGCGCCCATTATAAAAGGCCCTGTGACCTCTACCCCTACTAAACATTGTGTGGGAAGCGGTAAAGGACTGTAGATATATATAATTGTAATAAAGTACTAGAAATAATAAAGTGTGAGTGTGTATATGAGTAAGAAATGACAGAATATCAGCGGTGAATTAGCGCGAGTGGGAGGCTCGTACATGCTCGTATTTTACATTGCTTTCACAGTTATTTTTTTTTTTTAGTATGGATTCCAAACTACTTGGAAATCACTGAATAGTGTTTCTAGTGTTAATATCTGGCAGTGGTATTCATATTACAGGATGTTGGGAAGTGTACAGTGGAGACTTAGTTACCCAACTTCAGAAGTCCCCACAAGTCCTACAGTAGTCGACGAGTGCTAAAAAAACATCCCAGGAGAAAGCTGAAGGTATGTGCCATATGCATATGTAATTATAATATTCTAGGACTAATAACTGATTTTTGGCAAATATTAAAAAAAAGTCAGTCGGAGCACAAATATCCCCGCGGGATGGGCCTGACAACCTTGCGGTTTAAAAAAAAAAAAAGTGCAGCGGGCTCGCACAGTATGTGAGTTCACAGTACGCAAATCGCACAGTACACAGATGACCAAAAATAATAACCAAAAAAAACCTTGATTGCACGAGTTTAGACCACAATACCCGAGGTAGAGGCAAGGAGTGGCCAAAAACCAGTTTTCCCAGACTACGTGACTCCTCTCCCCGCAAGACATGCCCATAGTGACTTACAGGCTTATGGGGAAGGTGATCAAGAGGAGTCTACAGTAAGATCTTGCCAATAACAACTTCGACAACAACGTTTTTGGCAATAACGGTAAGTTACTTCAACAAACAAGGGATGAGGCTATGGCAAACCTAATGTCTGACTTGGCTCGTATCTCTGACTGGGGTAAAAATAATCTTGTTGTTTTTAATCCATCAAAGACTTAGTTCTTACACCTATCAACCCGGCAAAATCATCCACAGGAGTACCCACTCATGTTTAATAATCTCCAGCTTAATCCTGCTTCATCCTTGAACATGCTTGGGGTTTCATTCACTCATGGCTTATCTTGGAAAGATCATATTAAATCTCTTGTAAAATCTGCTTCCAAGAGATTAGGTGTGCTAAGCCAACTCCGTACCTTCTTTACCCCTGCACAGTTGTTAAGGTTATACACGGGTTTTATTTGCCCGTGTAGAGTACAACTCTCCTGTGTGGGGAGACTCCCCACATACCGCTCTTCTCAATAGGGTGGAGTCAAAGACTTTTCTTCTCATCAACTCTCCCCTCCTCTTCATGGCTCCCTTCAACGTTTGTCTCTTTGCTGCTTTGTTGCATCTTTATCTCTTTTCTATCGTTACTTCAATGGTCACTGCTCCTCCGAACTGTCTGCTTGCATCCCCCCACCTCTACGAAGGGCGCATAGCACCCGTCTAGCAACAAACTCTCATCCCTTCTCTATCCAAGTCTCTAATGCAAGAATTAACCATTACTCCCAGTCCTTCATTTATGCAACAGGTCAACTCTGGAACTGTCTCCCTCTGTCTGTATATCCTACTTCCTATGATCTCCAGTCTTTTAAACGCAGTGTGTCCAGGCATCTCGAAATTACCAGATCTTGAATTTGGCTCTCTCTTGTATTGTTTTAGTTTTTTTCTTGGAAGAAACGGTTTGCAGGCTCTGGCCTTTGGTTCCTTCTTCCTGGTATTAAAAAGAAAAAAAAAATAGATACCCAGTTTCTATAATAATGTTTCAATTCACTTGAATGACAATTATTTTGTGAATGCCAAGCTGTTATACTGCAAATATGTCCATAACAAGATGTGGCATGAAACAAGTAAACAAGAAGAGATGAAGGAAATTGCCGAAAATGTGAGCAGTAGCAAGGAGAAGATGGAGGATCCTCCCCTCAACATCTCCCCTGACTTGCCCGCCTAAGTCCCCTCCAACTCCACTGCCCCACCTGACTCACCAGCCACCTCTCCCTCCACCTCCACAGCCCCACCTGACTCACCTGCTTCACCTGGCATACCTGCAACCCCCATCATAATGACTGATGCTGTGTTCAGGAAGAAATATAACATTCGACAGGAAGTAAATTTCATCATCAAAGCCTGGAATAATACAACACATGTAACTGTTAAACGCGTGTTGTGTGGCTGCAGCAGAGGGGTCGCTCTAAGTGTGCTGCTGCTCCTCGGAGCCCCTGTTATTTCTGTTATTTAAGTCCACCAGGCCTGTTGTCCACTGTTGTCACAGTGACTGACCATATTTTTGTTACTGTAGCTATATCTGTAGTATATGTCTGAAAATTTTTCCCTTTGTTATGTTGCTAAGGGTCGAAAAATGTCAAGGTATGGGGAGGTCCCACTCATATGTTATTTTTTTCATTAGATTACATATTCACAGTGCACGAGGACAAGGATCGCCCATCCACTCACGTACTGTGCGAGCCCATTGTATACCACACCATGTTGTAAAAAAAACATCTGCACTGCCCTCTTACTGTCCCAAATCAACACAGAAACCCTGCCAATCATCTTCTCTCTCAAAACAAATAATCAATCACAAATATTCTCTCTAATTTCTCTCTATCATGTACAGTTTTGTACTTCATCTTTTATACTATACAGTTGGCCCTCCACATTCACGGGGGTTGGGGGCACAGACCCCCGCGAATGTGAATTTTCCGCAAATGTTTGGTGCACCCTCCAGCAAATGCCTCTACAGCCGCAAATCATACCCTGAGAGCAAGTGTGCACATACTGTACCTAATAAACCATATCTGGAACCTGAAAGCAGCATAAAATATCACAAACAGCTGATGACTTATCATCAGCTATGTACATACCCCAACTTCTTGCAATCATACCCATTAAATTCAGTCTTGGCTTCACAGAGGGGCAATCCATGAATATGCGAGACTCATGAAAGTTGATTCCGCGAATGTGAAGGGCCGCCTGTATATACTGAGCAGTATCATAATTTTCTTTCCTGATGTACAGCCGGACTCCACTAGGTGATGAATCACAGAATGATGGACAGTTGTCTCATTATACAACTGTTTGCTATGTGATAAATCGCTACAGCAAAAATTAAAAACTTATACCCTATTTCGGAATAATGATAAAGACTTGGTTCTGATTCCCTCAGAATGATTACTGCAACAGTCAACTCTGAGAATCTCGAGTGGACATGGTGATGTGCACATGCCAACAGTCAAGTGTCTGAGAAAACATAGCCACATAGTGTTTACACTCACTGTGATCATCTGCTATTCATCCCATTTTGAGAATGAAAGGCCACTGAAAGCCTCCCCAATCAGCTGAGCCAAGATGGCCACCCAGGGTTTGCATTCGCTATGATCATCTGCCTTTCAACCCATTTTGTGCAAGAAAGACCAATGAAACACCACTTCTTTCACCAAATAACAGTGCAAGTGCTTAAACATTGCAGTGTATGATATAAAGTGGTAACTTTTTGTGTGAGAAATACTGAAACCTGTGACTTGGAAATCATATCAACCTTTATGTACACAGCCTCTCAGTAAGCTGATGATGATGCCTCCCAGTCAGCTGACTGAGCCAAGATGCAGCCCAGTGCTTACATCTGCTGTGATCTATCTATCTATCTATTGCCAGACGCCTCAATCCCGAACGGGGTGGCCACAAACAAATCGCCTCCATGTCACTCTGTCCCCTGCCATTTCACTACCACGCTTCCAACTCACACCCCCCTCTCTCATATACCCCTCCACTCCATCCCTCCATCTCATCCTCGGCCTCCCCCTCCCTCTCGCCCCCTCCACCTCACTCACATACACTCTCCTCGTCAATCTTTCACTCTCCATCCTCTCCACATGCCCAAACCACCTCAACGTGTTTCTCCTAACGCTTCCCATCACGTCCTCAACCACACCCCAACGCTCCTTCACTTCCTCATTTGTTAGTCTGTCCCTCCATGTGACTCCACATGCTCCTCTCAAATAACTCATTTCCACTGCTCTCACTCTTGACTTCTGTCCTTCCAACAGGGTCCACGCTTCACTTCCATATGTCAGAGTTGGTATCACAAAACTGTCATGTAACAACTTTTTCACTTCCATGCTCACCTCCCTGTTTCTTATCACTGCTTTCAACGAACCAGCAACCTTCCTTCCCTGCTGTACCCTTTCGAGCACTTCACCCTCCAGACTACCATCCTTACTCATCACACTGCCCAAGCACTTAAATTCACTCACATTCTCCATTTCCCCCCCATCCAATCTCACTATACACTCACTGGCTTCACTTCTCTCGAAGACCATCACTTTACTCTTCCCCACATTCACCTTTAGATTCCGTTTCCTACACACTCTCCCAAACTCATCTACCAAGCCTTGCAGCTCCCCTTCGTCTTCACTCAACAACACAGTATCATCTGCAAACAACAGTACAGGTAGCTTCCAAACATTGCCCTCTCTCACTAGGGCCGCTCCAACATCCACTGCCCGACCTTGTATCTCTTTTATAACGCCATCCATATACAGATTGAACAACCATGGAGACATGACACATCCCTGTTTCAATCCAACCTTCAGATGGAAAGATTCACTCAGTTTGCCATCCACACGCACTGCAGCCTTAGCACCCTCATACATACTCTTCACTGCCCTCAACAACTTCCCATCCACTCCATATATGCCTTTTATTCCATTTTGTGCATGAAAGTCCTCTGAAACACCACTGCCAACACCAAATAACACTGACAAGTGTGTAACAAATGGTGCAATTTGCACGATTAAGTGAACTGATAACTTTTGTGTGTGAAATACTGAAACCTGTGACCTGAATATTGTCTAGCAAGCATGCTACCCCTAGCAGAGAGTGTAGTGCTACTGACAGGTGCTTAGGGCAAGCCAAAAAAGGTAAAGTATGATAAATTTTGCATCTCGTAGTCAAGGGCACCCTCCCTAACCTCAGTGAACCTATGATACATCGACTTCATTATGCAAGAAATTGTTATGCGAGAAGTTTTCACTTGACGCAACCCTATTATAATGTGAGACCTGACTGTACAAGAAGTTCCATCCAGACTCTCAGAGCCATTGCGAAAATCACTATAGCAATGGCTGAACCCACACTTTTTTTTTTTATACCCACATTATTTTCATTTTATTTCGTTGTGAGAGCTAATTCCTCTTTAATACTTCTTTCCATCACTTTTTCATGTAATAATAGTACTTATGTAAAATACTGGTGTACTGTCAAGGAAGGGGGTAAGGTAATAACAATGTGCAGTAATCCCTCATTTATATGGACATGAAGTATCCGGACCTGTTCATTATCCTGATACTGGACCCTAGCTCCATTAAACCATTATCTGAATTTACTTGCAATTATCCAGACGTACAAGTCCCCGAGAACTTTGGCCGGCCAGCCAACTTGTTCAAACAATTGGTATCATGGCCACTGGGCTCTAGCCTTGCACGGGAAACAGGCCGTAACCCACAACATGAGCTAAAACGTCCGTCCAGGCCAGAACTGAATGGTCAAAGTCACATGCCGGCCTGTTCACTCCCTACAAACCTCCAGCACCTGAGTAATACTGACTGTAACACACGAGCGGTGTCAAAACGCATGTACGCATCCCCACCAAATGTCCAAAGTCGTGAGGTCACCAGGAATAGTCTCTCCCAACTGCCACTGAGCGTGTAACACAGACCGCAAGCCACAAGTCAGGTAAAAGCACCCGTCCGCCTCTACATCGAACATCTTAAGTCGCCCAGTCACTGGGAGTTGTGTTCCCCAATGGTCAATGCGTGCATAAGACATACCACAAATCACAGGTCAGTGAAAGCGCCTGTCTGCCTCATGAGAGAAAGATGAAAATCCTACCCACAGCCTTGCTTCTACCCCTCTCTTGTCCCTCCTCTGTACCCTCCCATGCTCCCCACCTTCCTTGACCGGCCTCCCGGCCCCCTCCTCACTCCTTCAGTCCCTCCCTTCCTTTGCACTGAAAGCAATGACCTTTGACTTTTAGAAGCTTTTGGCGATGTATTTGAATATTATTGGTCATATCAAAATTCTGTGAAATCCACGTGAAAGCTCATGAAATTCTGCATCTAGACATATGCTCAACTCTTGCAAGGTGTGGGCAATATTTTGCACTAGGATGGTGGGAATTTATATGAAAAGTTTTACTCTTGAACAACATCTATTCTCACTGCAGTTTCTTTTTTATTATTTTATTCATCAGGTTTCTGTGTTTTCAATTGCTTAACTTATAGCATAAATACCAACGAAAATGATGATATACCATTTATACCAATATAACCAAACTCCAGTGGCATATTTGGCCATGGAATTTTTGTTATTTTTGTGCCCAGGGAACAGCCATCACACAGTCCCAGAAAGATAACTGGCTTTCCAACTGTCTTCAGTTTTTTTATGGATTATTGTTTATACATTGTTTTCCTGGTGTTTGGCATTAATATGGACATTCCTATGTGTGTTTTAATGTCTCAATATGACAGAATGACCAGAAAACATTGTCAAAATTTGGAGGGGTACTGTATACTTATGTAGTCTTTTTTTTTCCTTTTTTTTAATGGTTTTCTTGGTGTTTAGCATTATTTTGGATATTCCTATGTGTGTTCTGATGTGTAAATATGGCAGGTTGACCTGAAAACAGTACCAAAGTTGGGAGGAGTACTGTAGATACAGTAGTGTATATGTACAGTTGTTTTTGATTTTCAATGTTTTTTTTGCATGGTTTTCTTGGTGTTTAAAATTATTTGGGAAATTCCTATGTGTAGTCTGATGTGTAATGATGCCTGAATGACTGGAAAGCACTGCCAAAGTAAGCAGAGGTACTGTACAAATGGTTTAGCTATAGGTCGGAGGTTGGGTATAGGTAGGGTCTGGGTACAGTTGGGGGATATTGTTCAATATCTGGATATTGCCACTACCCGGACATGCCTTTGGGTCTATTACGTTGGATAACTGAGGGAGTACTGTAGTTTGTTTTAAAGGGTAAGAAGTATTTCACTTTATTTTCAAAAACTTTGTCTGCATAATTTACAAAGACATGACTGCCACATTCCTCAGGGAATGCTGGATGGTTTCTACCCAGCTACAGCACACTGACATACTTCTGAGAATATTCCTATGATGAGTAATGAACATACAAGAAGAAAGTATCTCCCCAAATTCCTCATTGATATCCTGGTTGTTCTCCATCACATACCCTGTACTGCACACTAGTCATTTTCTACCTGAGAACTATGGTCTGGCATACAATTTTTATACTCTTTTGGGTGGGTGGCCTTTGACCAAAAACATATTCCCACTGAACCCAACTTACAATCACCTCACTATACTATAAATCACTATCCGACAGGTTGTCTATTGATGTAATCCCATCGAACGGCAAGACTCAACTGTACATGATTCAGTTGGCATCCATTATTATTCTCCCCTGTCACTCCAAAACAAACCATATCTCACATATAAATGGGGTGTGTAGGATTTAACAAAAAAAGATAAGAAATGCTTTCTTTTTTGAATTACTGTACTATATCAGTATTAGTATGAGGTGTGATAGGGTGGAATGAAGATGATTTTACAATGTAGTACATTTGTAGCTTATCAGAAGGTACTCTCACACTAACATATCCGCATATCAAAGGGAGACTGAAGAGTTACTAACATAAAAGTGTGGGTTACATACCTGTATTGTGTGCCCTCAGTGCAGGGATTAATAGCTTGAACCACAATAAATACATGCTGGAAGTGGCTTCGAATATGCCTCGGGCTGAAGGGTGGAGCACCAGGTTCTTGAAATATGATGGTGACAATGTCATTGCCAATGTGCCGCTTCCTCAAGAGCTGTTTGCGGTTAGTTGGTGTGAAGGGTAGCAATGTAGAAACATGGAACATCACTTCCACATCACGATACTGGTTATACACACTATATAAGCCTGTAGAATCCGCTGTGGGAGAAACATGGGTAATTAATATTTCTAAGAGGATATCCATTTCATTAAGAAAATAGCCAGTCCCAGTTTACTTTCCATGGTAAGAATGGGCCAAAGACTAGGCAATAACAGTCTACTAAATTTAATCCTTTACTGCCAGGCAAGTGTGAGCCAGGTTTGCCACACACACAGGGATATCTCAAGAAAATATAATTTTCCCAAAACAATATTCAGTCATGTGGTAAAATATATAAAGAAAATGAAATACTGTATTCTGCATGTAATAATCTTTATATAGCACTGTAGGGTGCACACAAAATGGTAAACATGTGTGACAGCAGTGAAGTGGACACTGTTTGCCTGAGCAAGTCTATGCTTGCCAGGACACTGAAAAATCAGAACACACTACATAATAGCTAGTGAAATATATGCTGTTAATAAGTTATATTGATGTTTGAAGAAAGTCATGCCTAAGCTTGAGAGAGCTGGAGGAAACAGTGGAGCACATTCTTGATAGGGAATTTCACACACAGCACAGTATGACACGGGATGGAAAACTCCACAACTGTGGAAAGTTCCTCACACACGTGCCCTCACACATGACCCAACCAGTCATATACAGGGGAAATTGGAGAGACAGGGCAGAAAGGGTTGGGATGTGATAGGGGAGAGAGAAGGCACTGAGGAAAAGGCAGGAATAAAGGGCATGGAATTAGCTAGCATAAACAGCTCTTGCCTTAGCACTGATCTTGTCAAGATACCTTCTACTTGAGAATAAAACTGTACTCACACCCCAGCCTCGTATTTATCTTTCTCCTGCCATCCACAACAAGACCAACTTGAACATTCTCTCTTCTTAAAATCCCTACACTCTAACGTTTTTGGAAATGCTTGGCGATATGCTGTGTGACAAACAAAAAAAATATCTGTCCTTACAAAATGGTCACATATACATGACACTGAAAATTTGCATGTTCTATTACTCATCTGACATTGTAAAGGCATGAAAAGCAATAACTGAGTGCACATGACTTGTGGCATATGTGCTAAATATTACTGCAAGCAAAAATACCAAACACAGCACCACATCATCACCATCACCCGAACTTTCTTTCCCACCCTACGGCAGGGTGAGGAGTAGCAATGTCCAGACAGCCAATGTTTGCCCAATTCAATGGGCCACACTTCCATTCACTCATCATTTAAGCCCTCAAAATCCTGGCTCAATCAAACAAGCCAAAAAAAATTTCACCAAGTCTTGTAGATTCACCTATACCTATCAGACTGAGTCAATCTTAACTATATCACATTAAAAGAGGGAGCCAAATCCCTGATTATTCACTTCATCGCAAAAAATCATCCACCCACCTCGGTCTCTTGTCAGTTCCATAGCTTCAACTTCCACACCTCTCTTCTTCACACACTCAACCGCCATATCCCTTCACCTTCTTGGCCTACCTCACCTCCGCCCTCCTTCAAATTCACTCAGATATACAGGCAAACCCTGGTTTAACGATGCCAATGCTTAAGTAAAACTCCATCACTAGGCGGGGTATCATATCTTGGGGTTGATTTAACATGTAAAGCATTGGGATGCATTTTTGAGTCTTGCATTCCCCCCCCCAACCAAGTCCTAAACCCACCAAAATGAGTCCAAAAAAAGGTTTCAAACCATTTTTTTTTTTTTTTAATGCAAGGAAAAAGGAACCAAAGGCTATGGGCCTGCACACCATTCCTTCCAAAAAGAAACAAAAATAATATGAGAGAGACCCAAATTCAAGATCCATTCATTTCGAGATGCCTGGACACACTGCGTTTGAAAGACTGGAGATCATAGGAAGTAGGGAATACAGACAAAGGAAGACAGTTCCAGAGTTGACCAGTTGCATAAATGAAGGACTGGGAGTAACAGTTAACTCTTGCATTAGAGAGTTGGACAGAAAAGGGATGAGAGTTTGTTGCTAGACGGGTGCTATGTGCCCGTCGTAGAGGTGGAGGGATGCAAGCAGACGGCTCAGAGGAACAGTGGCCTAACAGCTGTAAAAGTGCTAACCTTAAGCCTAAAACCGGTGCCCTCTCACTTGTACCCAGTTAAGGTCACTGGAAAATGCAATCTCCAACTTGTATTCAAACTTGGAAGAGAAAATGAAGCAGCAGCATTTTATACAATCCCATCATCAGACCGTCCCGGGATAGTTAAATAAACATCTGTTATGCATAATAGTAGTGTATGAATGACACAGAATCACTGATGTTTTGACGAGTGACTCTCTTGACAGGGAATGCTATCCATGATGTGATTGAGATAGCCTTTTCAACGGCTCATCTTTATGTTGTTTCAGCTAATGTTATGGTTGCTGAGCTCCTTTATTTTCTTCTCTCTTATTTTCCAACATTTATTTAAAATTCCTTTGTATTCTCAAAGTTTCCCATAAACAGCCCGAAGGTAAACATGATTTACTGATCGACGATGTGATCATGACAGCCTTTTCAACAGCCCCTCTTTATGTTGTTTTAGCTACTGTTCTGGTTGCTGAGCTCCTTTATTTTCTTCTCTCTTATTTTCCAACAGTTATTTAGAAATTACTTTGTATTTTGAAAGCATTTTCTCTTAAACAGCCCAAATGTAAACACACGATTTATCAATCAATGATGCAATTGGGATACCATTTTCAACGGTCCCTCTTTATGTCGTTTTGGCTACTATTCTGGTTGCTGATCCCCTTTATTTTCTTCTCTCTTATATTCCAACATTTATTTAGAAATTCCTTTGTATTTTCAAAGCGTTTTTCCTTGAGCAGCCTGAATGTAAACAAATGATTTATCGATGTCACAGTTTTCTAATGCATGAAATATTTACTCTTTAAGGCTTTCATAATTATTAATTCATTTTAAATCATTATTATGTATTTAGGTGGGGGCGCTCACCGTCCACTCACTCAATGTAGTGCTGCTCTCAGGTGTCTGCCCTTTCCTCTCCTCCATCCTTCCTTCTTTCCTTCAATCCTCTTCTGTCTTTCTTTCCTTCATTCTTTCCTTGTACATCTGCCTATGGTTGACTTTACACTCCCTCTTCTGTCTTTCTTTCCTTCATCCTTTCCTCGTCCTTCAGCCTGTGGGTGACTCTACACTGAGTGACAAGCCAAATGGTATCCCGTACACCAGGAAACCATTTACTACGCTGGGTGGTAACCATATAACCAAATTTGGGCGCCTGGTGGTTTAGTGGGTAATTACGGCACTCCAATCGGATTGAGCCGATGAAGGTTTATGTCCAAGAGATGGTTGGGGTTTACTGCTCATGTAGTGCCACCCAGGGATGAGTGAGGCTGGTCACTCTCATCCTAAATGTCAGGACCAACTTGCCTAGCCCAGGGCTCCTACACTCCTCTGTGGAGCGACACAGGATTGAATAATGGAAAAAATATATATACAGTATACTGCATACATATTTCATGACAGGCCAGATGTTCAATGGTCAAACACAAAATATTCTTTGAAGAGTCACCAAGTTGCCCACACTGTTTTGTACTTCATCTGATGAGCGAGAATCCATACCCCAAATGACAGTGTTCACTCCACCTATGACAAAAATAAATTGATCTAAGTCTCAAAACAGTTTACAAATCAACCTAAACAAAAAATTTAAGTCTAAAATATCATCAAAATAGGTAAAAAAAAAAAAACAGTAATTGCAAAACCGGGGGCAGGCCTACGACAGGCGGTGTACGGTGGTATTTCTACCCCCATCACTATTCCAGGGTATCGCATCTAGGGGTATTGTAAATTGGGGTTTGCTTGTACCTTTTCACTGCTCTATTGTTATCCATTTTCTCCACATAACCAAACCACCTCATTACACTCTCATCGGTTCTGGTATCGACAGACTTCCTCACTCCGCATGTTTCATGTATCACATTATTCCATATCCTATCCACTCTCTGTTTTCCACATACACTCCTCAGCAGTCCCATCTCCACTGCTCATACTCCTGACTTTTCATTTTCATGCCACACCATAGTCTCACATCCGTATGTTAAAGTGCTAACACTCCTTCAGGTATGCCTCATGCAGCTGCAACATTCAAGCCTCTGTTTCTTATCATGGCCTTCATAGCACAAGCTACTTTCGCTCTACTTTCCTCTTCTTCTGCGCATTTTCCTCTCTTTTTCTATCACTGTATCCAGGTATTTGAACTCTCTCACCAATTCAAGTCTCTCTACATTCACTGTAACATCACACTAGAAGTCACCTTCTCTGTCAATAACCATCACTTTACTCTTTTCTACATTTACTCTCATGGCACAATGCTCACAGACATCGACAAAATTCTGCACTAGTCTACCAAGCTCTTGTCCAGTATTTGGAAGTAGCACTGCATCATCAGCATCAGAGCTGGGTACTTCTGCCATCACTTCCATAAACTTCAAATTTCCTACTTGTGGAAGTTTGATTTCATTTTGAATTAGCATTTGCGACAATTTTTAAGCAAATTTGCAGTTTTGCGTTTGCAGAAGTACTTCAAGAGGTTTTTCAAGAATTCTCCCCCAGTACCCCCGCTTGTCGTAAGAGGTGACTAAAAGGGTTGGTGGTGGGTTAGTGCCCCACCCCGTAAAAACAACTAACTTGTAGAAGGAGGCTGTAGCACGGGCCGAACAGGGTAGTACTCCCGAGGGGAATGGAATGCTGGTGATAGGGAGAGCTGGAGCTCCTTTCACTAGCTACCTAATCATCCTCTTTCGCTGACCTTTTCAGTGTGACAGTAACATGGAGAGTAGACCAGCATACTTTCCCAAACATTTCCTCTAACTATCCTATGCACTACACCACATGCGCTTTACATATCACACAACGTACCCCACTACGTTACAGGGGTTGACGCCAGCAAGGGCATGCGGCCAGAAAACTTTGCCCCCGCTACCTAGTGGCGGACTTTGGGGGGAGGCTTGACTGGGGTTCCTCCGGCATAGATCATGGGGCCGGGGCGAGATGGGGCTCGAACCTGTGCTAGAGGGTACAGGGCATTGCGGCTCCCAGGCTGCCGCTTCCGCTCATTAGAGAGGGGCCCGAACCTGGGAGTAGCGCCCCAGGAGGCTGCCCTATCAGTGGGTGTATAATGGCGGGGCAGTTGCAGTGCCAAGCCGCGCTTGGAGGGGGTCCCTGCAGGTGTCCTGGCAGGGTGCCCCGAGGCCACTACCACAGCCACTAGTAAGCTGGTGGGCTAGGGGTCCCAGATCCATTGCCTGGACCTGGGTCTGTGCAATGGGTCGGGCCTTTGGAATGTTTACCCCCCCTTTATCTTACCGACTATGAACTACAAAAACAAGCACCAAAGCAAGCCTGAGGACAGCAAATCACCCAGGGGGTTTAGGGTGGGTTCGTGGAATGTGGGAAGTTTGAGAGGAAGAGCAGGGGAAGTTGTTGAGGCATTTAGTAGGAGGTGGGTGGATGTGGCTTGTCTGCAGGAAGTCCGGTACAGGGGTGGATCAGCCAGAAAGATTGCTGGGAAGGATTGCTACTATAAGCTGTTTTGGCAGGGGGGAACTGACGGATATGGGGGTGTGGGTGTGTTGGTTGCGGAGAAATGGGTGGAGTATGTTATGAATGTCATGAGAGTAAGTGATAGGATAATAGTAGTGAAAATTTTGATCGGACGGGTGACGGTTTCAGTTATATCAGCATATGCTCTGCAGGCAGGATTGGATGACGCAGAGAAGGATAGATTTTGGGATGATTTAATACGTGTAGTAAGTGGTATGGGTGATGATGAGGTAGTGGTTCTGGGAGGGGATTTAAATGGTCATGTTGGTGAAGCAGCTCAAGGTTATGAAGGAGTCCATGGAGGATGTGCATATGGTGTGAGGAATGCGGAAGGGGAAAGAATACTCGAGTTTGGGGAGGCTATGGACATGATTGTGTGCAACACACATTTTAGAAAAAGAGTGAGTAGATTGATTAC
The DNA here is from genome assembly GCA_018397915.1 of Birgus latro. NCBI lineage: Eukaryota > Metazoa > Arthropoda > Malacostraca > Decapoda > Coenobitidae > Birgus > Birgus latro. The sequence goes on from JAGKTI010000063.1 coordinate 19,968, forward strand.
GTACGAGTCCGGGGGAAATAGTAGCCAGATAGATTATTTTCTTGTCAGGAGGGTTGATAGGAGATTAGTGAGGGATGTTAAAGTTATAGAAAGGGAGGAGTGTGTGCAGCAGCACAAACTGTTGATTTGTGACATGGTGCTTAAGGAACGAATGATGAGAAGGAGGACATATGTACCTAGGAGGAAAATATGGAAGCTGAGAAACCAATCAGTAAGGGATGCCTTTTATAGTGAGATGAGGAGAGTGGTGGCTGAACAGGAAGCCGTAGATAGAGACGTTAATGAACAGTATGGAGCCCTTAAGAACAACCTCTTGAGAGTTACCGATACAATATGCGGTTGGACAAGAGGCCCACCAAGACATAAAGTAACTTGGTGGTGGGATGAGGGTGTAGAAGCCGCAGTTAAGGAGAAAAGAAGCCTTTCCGGGAATGGAAGAAGGGTGGTAACAGGGAGGAGTACTTGGCTGCCAAGCGCAGGGCTAGAAGAGAGGTATACAGGGTGAAGTCTGAGTCACAGAGACTTTTACTTGATAATCTAAATCATGAAGGAAGGAAAAATATGGTTTTTAGGGTGGCAAATCAGGTGAAGAGAGATAATCGGGACATTGCAGGCGAGCAGTGTGTGAAGAATGATGAAGGAAGGGTAGTGGTAAACAGTGAGGATATTAAAGATGCATGGAGAGAGCATTATTGCCGGTTGTTGAATGAGGAGTTTGATTGGGATAGGGAAGGTTTGGAGCCAGGTGATCCAGTGTTTGGGCCTTGGCCTTTGATTGACGCTGCTACTGTGAGTGAGGCAATAGGCAGGATGCGGGTGGGGAAGGCGGCAGGTGTGTCTGGGTTGACTGCCGAAATGTTGAAGGCCTCAGGAGATATTGGGGTGAGGTTAGTCACTGACCTGATAAATAGGATTATATATGAGTGTGTGGTCCCATATGATTGGCTGAAGAGTGTAATTGTAAATGTGTACAAAGGGAAGGGTGATGCCCTGGAAAGGGGAAATTACAGAGGTATAAAGCTCTTAGATCAGATAATGAAAGTAATGGAGAGAGTTCTAGAAGGTATGATTAGAGAAAGAGTGAATATCAATGAGATGCAGTTTGGGTTTATGCCAGGTAGGGGGACCACTGATGCCATATTCATTGTTCGACAGCTTCAGGAAAAATATATTGGCAAGAAAAGGGAATTGTATTTTGTTTTTGTTGATTTGGAAAAGGCCTTTGACAGAGTCCCTAGAGAGGTGGTGAAGTGGGCAATGAGAAAGCTAGGGTTGGAAGAGTGGCTGGTTAGGGTGGTTATGGCCATGTACGTGGGTGCTCACACTCAGGTAAGGGTGAATGGAGCTTTGAGTGATGAGTTTCCCGTGAATGTTGGTGTGCATCAGGGGTCAGTTTTGAGTCCCTTGTTGTTTATCATGGTGCTTGAAGCCCTCTCACGTGACTTCAGAGAGGGACTCCCATGGGAGATGTTGTATGCTGATGATTTGGTGTTGATTGCTGAGAATGAAGGGGAGGCTGAGGAAAGATTTAAAAAGTGGAGAGATGGTATGGGGCACAAGGGCTGATAAAACAAAAGTGATGATATCTAGGGTTGGTGGCGGTACAATCAGAGGAGAGGGAGAGTGGCCATGTGCAGTTTGCCACATGGGTGTGGGAAGTAATTCCATCTTGTGCAGTGTTTGTGATAAGTGGGTGCACAAGAGATGTAGTGGTATTAGAGGTAGACTGCGAGATAATGCTTATTTCATGTGTGCGGTGTGTCGGGGAGAGCAGGTGGAGATTGTTAGGCATGAGAGGGTTGAACTTGCAGGTGAGTCTCTTGAGTGTGTGGAGGAGTTTTGTTATTTGGGAGACATGTCATGTGCCGGAGGTGGGGCTGGAGTTAGCTCGGTTGCTAGAGTGAGAAGTGGTTGGAAGAAGTTCAGGGAGCTGTTGCCTCTCCTGACATTGAGAGGACTCTCCTTACGTGCTAAGGGATCTTTGTATGCAGCATGTGTTAGGAGTGTGATGCTGTATGGTAGTGAGACCTGGGCAGTAAAGGAAGAAGATATTCGCAGGTTTAAACGTACAGAAATGACAATGATTAGGTGGATGTGCAGTGCGTCCCTGCGTGCAAGGCCTGGAGGGGGCTGGGTTTACGATAGAAGAGTTGAGAGGTAGGATGGGACTGGAGTGTATTGGTGTTGTGATGAGGAGAGGTAGGCTGAGGTGGTTTGGACATGTGGAGAGGATGGGGGAGGATAATTGGGTACAGGGGGTGAGAAGTGTTAATATTGGGGGAGGGGTTGGGAGGGGTAGACCGAGAAAGACGTGGGACGAGGTCATTAAATGTGACTTAAGGGTTAAAGGACTGAATAGGGAGGCTGCCAGAGATCGAGCAGCGTGGAGAGCCGCCATTAGGTGACCAAGGCCGACACATGCAAGCATGTTGGAGCCTTCAAAAACGAAACGAAAACGAAACGACAGTACAAGAGTGAATGATTTACCCCTGTTTTGTAGTAAAAACAGTTTAACATACTAATATAAAACTATTTAAATTACTACAGAACCCAATAATTGTGAACTGATAATTAACAACTTCACTAATCAGAAAGTTCTTCCGAAAAAAACAAAATATCGTAAAAATACTGAAAATAAACTGGACAAATATGAACTGAATTAGTGAGGTCTTTCTGCTGAATGTTATACTTACATTTAGCGCTCACTCTTGTTCATTTTTGTATGCATATGTGAGACAGTACTGATGCAAACAATAATGTATTCCATTAACCCCTTAATAACCGCCGGCACTGAACGGCCCTTTATAGCACCAATGTCAGCGACATCAAGTTAGCGCAAACTATAAAAAAACGTGAACAATTATGGGAAGGGAATGAAGGTCACTGGTATGTTTACACGACCCAACGATACCATCCCATGCAGTCAGGTCTCATGTTTCTGCCCATATGGCACATGTTCCGTAATTTTAGGAATTCTTCCGCGAATCATTGCAAATCACAGGATGGGTTTGGGAAACAAAAAAAACACATTGCTATTTGCACCAGATGATTCTCTTCGCATCATTAAGAAAAATAAATTAATTTTAGAACTCTTAAATAACCATTCCGGGGCCGGATTTCTGAACCCATGGCCAATGAGAGGTTAAGCTGTTAAGCCATACCTACGATTGTCTGTTTCCGGCGAAATGGAAGAAACTCATTCAACGTACTGTACTCAGTGGTAGATTTTGTTTCCCAATTTCTCAGCAGTAGGTTAGGTTAGGCTTGGTTAAATTATTAAGCATACAGTCAAGTCGCCTAATCCACGACAATTAGAGACTGGTATTCATGGCTTATGAATTCTGCAGTTCACAAAGTTAAGAATTAAAGGAAAGAAAGGATATTTAGTCTGGACCCTCATGGAAACCCCCTGCAGCACCCTACCTACACCTAACTAGCCAACAGCAAACACAAACACACAATCTTTGAAATATTCAATGCATGTATTTAATGGAAATAATTGTGGTGTGTGGGGTGAAGAGAAGACGAAAGGGGGTTCAGGGAACAGCATGGTGGACTGAAGAGGTGAGAGAGGCTGTGGCACAAAAGAAGAAAGCATATAATGAGTGGATGAGGAACAGGGGCATCAAAGAAGTTAAGTGACGGAAGAAGGAGTTATATGTAGAGAGGAGGGGAGGTGAAAAGATTAGTAAGGGAGAATAAGAAGAGAGTGGATGAGGAATTTGAGTGTAAAGTGGAGGGAATGTAAGAAAATGTTCTGGAAAGAGGTAAAGACAGTTCCACAGAAGTTAGTTGGGGTGTGAAAGATAAAAATGGTAGATTACTAGTGGAGAACGGAGAAAAAGTGAACAGCTAGAGAGAAAACTTTAATGAATTGTTGAACATAGAGATTGAATGTAATGTAAGTATAAGTGGCTGGGGAATGGCTGGGAGAAGGAGGGCTGTGAGAAGAGAGGAAGAAATCAATAGGATGGCAGTGGTGGAAGCAATGAAGAAAGTCAAAATGGGGAAAGTTTCAGGAACCGATGGAGTGTGTGGAGAAATGCTGAAGCATGGGGGAGAGATAGTGGTACAATGGATGTGGAAGGTGTACAGATTGGCCTAGGAGGAAGATAGAGTCCCGGAGGATTGGAAATCAAAGGAAAAGGGGAAAAAGAAGTGTGTGGTAATCACAGGGGCATTTGCCTTATTAGTGTAATAAGAAAAGTATATGGTAGGATACTTATTAACAGAGTTAGAGAAATAACAGAGGATTTAGTTGGAGAAGAAAAGGGAGGTTTTCGGAAGGGAAGAGTCTGTGTACATCAGATATTCATTCTTAGATCTTTAGTGGAAAAGTTTATAGAGATGGGAAAGAAGTTGTATGCAGCCCTCATGGATTTGGAGAATGCATATGACAGGATGGATAGACAAGGATTGTTGAAAGTATTAAGAATATATGGAGTAGATGGGAAGTTGTTGAAGGCAGTGAAGAGTATGTATGAGGGTGCGAAGGCCGCAGTGAGTGTAGATGGCAAACTGAGTGAATCTTTCCATTTGAAAGTTGGATTGAAACAAGGATGTGTCATGTCTCCATGGTTGTTCAATCTGTACATGGATGGGGTTATAAAAGAGATACAAGGTCGGGCAGTGGATGTTGGAATGGCCCTAGTGAGAGAGGGCAGTGTTTGGAAACTACCTGTACTGTTGTTTGCAGATGATACTGTGTTGTTGAGCGAAGACGAAGGGGAGCTGCAAGGCTTGGTAGATGAGTTTGGGAGAGAGTGTAAGAAACGGAATCTAAAGGTGAATGTAGGGAAGAGGAAAGTGATGGTCTTCGAGAGAAGTGAAGCCAGTGAATGTACAGTGAGACTGGATGGGAAGGATATGGAGAATGTGAGTGAATTTAAGTACCTGAGCAGTGTGATGAGTAAGGATGGAAGTCTGGAGGGTGAAGTGCTCAAAAGGGTGCAGCAGGGAAGGAAGGTTGCTGGTTCATTGAAAGTAGTGATAAGAAACAGGGAGGTGAGCATGGAAGTGAAAAAGTTGTTACAAGACAGTATTGTGATACCAACTCTGACATATGGAAGTGAAGCTTGGACCCTGTTGGAAGGACAGAAGTCAAGAGTGAGAGCAGTGGAAATGAGTTATTTGAGAGGAGCATGTGGAGTCACATGGAGAGACAGATTAACAAATGAGGAAGTGAAGGAGCATTGTGGTGTGGTTGAGGACGTGATGGGAAGCGTTAGGAGAAACACGTTAAGGTGGTTTGGGCATGTGGAGAGGATGGAGAGTGAAAGACTGATGAGGAGAGTGTATGTGAGTGAGGTGGAGGGGGCGGGAGGGAGGGGGAGGCCTAGGATGAGATGGAGGGATGGAGTGGAGAGGTATATGGGGTGTGAGTTGGGAGCGTGGTAGTGAAATGGCAGGGGACAGAGTGACATGGAGGCGATTTGTTTGTGGCCACCCCGTGAGGGATTGAGGCGTCTGGCAATAGATAGATAGATAGATAGAAATGGTCAAAATGCAAAAATGGCAGATGTAACGCTGGTTAAAACATCTGCCCATTTTTTCTAAAACCGTACTATGCTGCGATGATGGGGATTACACGGCCTGAGGCCACAAATTATGGTTTAAACAGTCATTATACGAAGAAATTGGTCAAAACGCAGTAGGAACAGACATAACGTGGGCAGCGACTGTCACAGCAAGGGTTGCATCAGCCAATGACGGATGGCTGTCACGTGTCTGTGCCGGGTGTTGCCATGGTCCAATGAGCATTCATGCCTCACTTGAGCCTACCTTTGCCCCGCGTTCTGGCTCCCCACGTGTTGTGTGTTATCTGTGCTCTTTTTTGGGCCATCTGGGGACCAGTAGGAGTCCTGCCCTGCCTCTGATCCCACTCTCCTTCTTTAAGGTAAGGAATCCTCCAGTGTTTGTATGTAATGAAGTCATTATTAGGTAAGTAAATGTCCTGGGAAAAATCCTGAAAACTGCCCCAAAAGGTGAAGCTGGGGCTGGCTCGGGTACCATGAAACCTTAACATGCAAACATATGGCCCTATAACGCAAAAATCTCATAAAGCAGGACCTTCCTGGGACAATATTCGCACATTATGTGAGAGCTTGCTTTATGTGAACTTACAAGTATACATACTATAAGTATGATTTTCCCCCATTTTTTGATGTTTATCATTTTTATTCGTACTCTAGGTGATATAGTGCGTGTCGAAAGGGAGGAGAAGGATGATATTTTTTGTCTGTTTCGAGATAATGGGTGTGGCTGTGTGTGTTTAGGGACAACCCCAGCAGTCAGAAAATGATAAAGCCACAGATTAGCACGGTTGGCTGGGGATGGAGGTGTAAGGAATGGTGAAGTTAATCAGATGAGGGTGCTCCTTTGTGTGTATAGGCTGAACTGCAGCGGCTAAAATTCAATATGATCTGCGATTAGCACCTCACATAAGGAAATTAGAATGAAAAGAAGCGAAGGTTTTACATTAATCTTTTCACCATGAGAACTATGTTGCTGAAATGCTTGCGCAAAACAAAAAATATGTAAAATTATCAAAGTCAGTACATAATATATGAACTTGTAAGTATAAATACCATGATTATTATTTTTTTCCCATTTTCTGTTTATTATATTTATTCGTACTCTGCGTGATAAAGTGCATGTTGAAAGAGAGGAGAAGGATGATATTTTTCGTCTGTTTCGAGATAAAGGGTGCGGTTATGTGTGTTTAGGGACAACCCCAGCAGTCAGAAAACGATAAGGCCATAGATCAGCACGATTGGCTGGGGATGGAGGTGTAGGGAATGGTGAAGTTGTAAGTTATAGTTGTTATTACAATACACAAGGAATATGGCTACTTCTCCTGCAAATACAAGAAAAACATAAGAGGCAAACAATACAAGGTTAGAAATAATGACAGAATATGGCTGGAAAAAAAAAAAACTTTCAAATGCTTGTAGGGTTGTAGGTTGTGACCAGTACAGTTGGCAGCAAACGACACGGATGCTATCTCTCTACCCTCCCTTCCCAGGTAAAAAGTAAACTTTAGTAAGTGGTCACTGTCTACAAAACACGCTTTCTCTCTTTTCTTGACTTACTTACTTTCTTATTCTTACTTACACTAACAATTATTTCCTTAGTCAATCCTACCTACAGCACTTCCTTCGTTATAATGACATCATCACAAACATAAACTTAGTTCGATAAGCAATTCATCCATCCATCCATCATCCAATCCTAAGTTGCCCCATGAGGAGCGTAGGAGCCCGGGGCTAGGCAAGTTAGACCTGACATTTAAGATGAGAGTGACCAGCCTCACTCATCCCTGAGTGGTATAACATGAACAATAAACCCCAACCATCCCTTGGACATAAATTTTCACCGGCTTAATCCGACTGGAGCGCCATAATTACCCACTAAACCACCAGGTGGCATAATTTGGTTATATGGTTAAATAATTCTTTACATATTATTATGTCACTATTTTCAAGTTTTTCTCTTCGTACTTAGTATTTCACAATGGAATGGTACTCAGGGAAGCAGAGACAGTAGAGGGCCACCTGGCATCTGTGACACTGCCAGACCATGAAGTTTCTCTCTAGCTGCTGCCTCTCGGTAGTGGCACATATGTGGCAACCTGGGTACTCCTGCCTACTCTTGTAAGTTCTTGGCCTGCACTAGGTGGTGGTAGCTTTTCAAGAAAATGGACAGCAGCCCAATCCCTTGCACCATGTTGGTCCGTCTGGTCACAAATTAAACTTGTACGCCCCCCCAATGCTGACGACAGTGGACCATATTTCTGCAGGATTTCGAACACACAATCATGAACGAACTTCCTCACAGAAACTGTCCGTCCGTTTTTTTGGCAGTAATAGTGATGTGTATTCAGCACTCACATGTCTGCCAAGTGGAAAAGGAGATTCTGATATCACTTGACAGAACAACAAATGCACTCCACACTACCAATCTGCAATTCACTTTTATCAACCAAACACATGTTACAACTGTAGTCTGTGACTGCATATGGTTTTCGAATGAGTAAGCCCATCACATGATCTATTTACCGTGTGTCAACAAGAGCTCCTGTGTGGACAGTTGATATCATGTGCACATCATGCTTGTCTTGCCAATGCAGGGCAAGAAGATCCATGCTTCATTGCAGCTTCACAATGCCTCTCTCTTGCTCATTACTGCACACTGGCATGCCACGTCAGTTAGACCACAATGAGCCGCAATACCCAATGTTCATAGCGAACAGGTGCAATGCCAGTTCTGGTGATGTGTACCAATTACAGTATCTGTGTACAGTATGTGAACTCTACCCACATAATGTTCCATCTTTTTTTTTTTTTCAATGGTGTGCCAGAAATGCCAAGACGATTATTATGGGGGATTTCAGTCATTGCCCCAGTGTATATTATCATACCCATGACAACACCTGTCTCACAATCACACAATACAAATAAATTTATGGCAAAACAATGACGTTTCAACGGGATGTACTGTCTGAAAGAAATACTGCAACGGAATAACATTAGCAACTCATCAATCACAACCATCTGGAATAACTTGCCTTTGAGGTTCTCCAAAACGGGTCTGATCTTGCACAAAATTTCTGTAGGGTCCGTGATAGTGTTGCCCAAGTAATGAAGGAAACAATGGATGCTCTGGTACATGTTTCAAGATGTGTGCTTGCCGAAAACATCAAGAAATGTAAGAACATCAGTCGTCTAGTATTCAAAAATAGCTTGTTTTTCACCAAAGACATCATCGCCAGCGCTGAGAACATGTACAATGAAGACACTGTCACGTCAGTCCAAAACCATGTCTTGCTGTCCTTTGCCAGCAGTAGTCCGTTGGAAAAACCTGTTTGTCTCCATCACAATGATGGCCATCAGGTATTTGTCAAAAAACAACAGAAAGAAACTGAACACTGAATTGTTGGCCATCAGTCCCACTGTGTCACGTACACCAAAGTCACTGTCATCGAACATATAGGTCTTTGGTGTGAAGTCAGTAGTCGGTCTATTTGAGCAGGATGCTTGTGAAGGTGATGCTTGTACCTGCGCCTGCAGCCTGGAGTGCCACTTGATTTTTTGCAGGCTATCCCATTTCACGACAGATTTTCTAGTCTACCGTAAAGGCCGAGGGGCAGACAAGGTTTCTGGTGCTGAGGAGGATGGCCCTGGTACTGGCTCAGATGGTGCAACTGTGCAGGATGGTGAGAGGCTGCATGAGGTGGAGGGAAATGATGGGGATGGTGGAGCACGAGGGGAGGAACTTGCACTGTGCTCCTGCTGCAAATGTTCCTGCAACGTGCATGCCTCCTCCTCAGCCTCTTCTACAGCAAATAACTGCTTTGCCACCTTCTTCTTCTTAGCCAGTGGTGCAGTAATCTTGTGGCGAGAAGGAGGCGGAGCATCGTCAGTGTTGTCGGAGTCATCAACATCATCGTCCTTCTCAGTTGGCGTCTTGTACCACTCTTAACTATCTTCATCTGAGGGATCATCATGCTGCTTCCTCACTTGTCTTTAGACCCATTATGGTCACCAACACTCTCCCCATCCTTGGGAAAGAGTTCAGCCCTGATTTCAGGGCTTGTAAGGCCCTGGCTCAAGTGCAGAGGGCAGCAGTGCGAGGAGATGTTGGGGTTGAGGGAAGCAAAAATCGGATGTCCACTAATGACTGTATTACATGCTGTACTGACAGCCTGAGAGGTTTGGAGGGTAAAGTAGGCCAGTGTCAACATCTCCCAAACCATCGTTCTCTTCCCAAAATTGTTCACAATTTTTTACAGATTGCACTGCATCGACACCACTGGCCACGCTATGGTAAAGCGTTGTTCGACATTGGTGGCCATTTAACCCCTAAAAGACAGGCATCATATTGTTGTGACATATGCTCAGGACGGGCATAATCGGCGGGTGCAATATGGTGGGGGGGGGAGGGGGGGGGGGGGGGGGGTTTGTGAGATGGTGTGGGGATGGGGACTGGGTGCTTGGGGGAGATGGGGGTGGGGATTGGAGGTAGGGTGGGGGTGGGGAGGTTGGGGGTGGGGGTGAACATTGGGGGGTCATGAGGGGGGTGGGGGGAAAAGGGTGGGAGTGGCAGTGAGGGCTGGAGGGGTGTTGTTGTTTGGGGGGTGTGGGGGGTTAGGGGGTTTGGGGGTATGGGGTGGGTGGTGGAGGAGGGTAGGGGGTTAGGGGTGATGGGGGTAAGGGGAGGGTGGTAGGGGGTGGGGGATTAGGGGTAGTGCATGGTGGAAAGATGGTGGGGGGGAGTGGGGGTGTGGTAGGGAAGCAGTAGGGAGACAGGGGATTGTGAAGGGCATGGGGGATGGGGGTGAGGGTGGGGAAGGTAAAGGTGGTGGAAAGGTGGGGGTTAGGGGTGGTAAGGGCCTTTGGAGGGTATTGAGGGGATGGTCGGGGTTTGGGGGGTGGGGTTGTGGAGGGAGGGCAGAGGGGTTGGGGTGGGGGGTGAGGGTGGGGGAGGGTGGTGTGTTGAGTGTGGGTGTGGTGGTAGGGGGGGGGTTGGGGGGTGCGGGGGACATGACCGCACATGCAGACACCCATCTTTTTAGCCCTAGTACCCTTGGACAGCATATGCAGACACCCATCTTTTAGGGGTTAAGGGTAAACAAGAAACTTTTATTTACCACCCCAGAAATAATTTTAAAAATATAAAAGACAATCAGGAAGAAGAAGAACTGATTTGGTAAGGTGCTTCTACTGCTTAAAGTAAAGCATATATTTACCCTCATTTATTACACCCATCCATTTTTTTCTTGGCCAAACATCCTCTCAACTTCAAAACAACCTTACATAATCTTTTTTACCACTCTGTTTACATTACTTCTCTCCATATGACCATAACATTCTAGTACCATATTTTTCAGTACAAAAGACATACAGTAGGATCTCGCTAATAAAATCTAACTGGTGCCAGAAAAATGCCGTTATTAGCAAAAGCATTATTTGTGTGACATTAAAATACATGTATAAAGGGTTTATTGGTGCTGCCACCCCAGGACTTTTACCCATTTGAAGCCTTCCAATCACTACTTTTTTTTAACTGAAATAATATTAGTTATTAAATCATCATGAGCAATATAAAATTCACCTTAAAGGAGTTAATGAGGAATTTGGTGCGATGATTAAAGATAGGTTAATATAAATATGTCTACCGTAAGACACCCAAGACGTGTGTTTACATACAATACTCGCCGATCTGACACACCAGTGCATTCTAACCTAACCTAACCGACTAGTTTTGCCCATAAAAATTTTAACCACCAAGGATTGCCACAAAGCCTCTTGAAAGTCCTCATCAGCAATCATGTAAAAACTTCTGACCTGATCAACATGTGAATAATGGCCTCCAAGCATCATGAATATTTCGCCAAGAATCATTTTCAGTGCACTCGTTAAAAAAAAAAAAAAAAAAAAAAAGTGAAACTGTCTTTGAAAGTCATTAATCATCAACAATAAAGCAGCAAAAAAAATAAAACTATACAGTACTGAAGTTGTCAGCATGGACTGATTGTGTACTTCTCACTTCTCAGATACACACAAATGCAGTAATCATGAATAATAAACAAGTCAGCCAAGCAGTATAATTTGTATGAAAGTATACAGCAATTCACAAGAACTGAACTCACATCATTATCTTACCTAACTATTTAAGTCAACACGTAGTGTCCTCACATACCATAAGAGCCAAATATTCTCTACTAAAGACGGTCAGTTCATAACAAAATTCGGGAACAAAGCCTTTTTTTCTTTCTTTTCCCCACACTCATTGCACCACAGCCAAAAACACGAATTTTACTATTCCTTCATCATTAACTTTTTCCCCCCTCAACAAAGAAACTATCCACATCGTAAACACACCCGACTCATTGTATCTATCTGATCGTTTGCACACCATTCGCCACTTCATCCAACAACTTTAAATTTTCCTTTGGAATAAATGCTTTTCTTGTGTTCATAGCACTTTTAGGGTGCTAAGTGCTTAGGCATAAACAATGTTGGTTTGGAACCACGTGCTCAGAGTTCTGAGAGGGAATGAGGAGCAAGGAAATAAGCAAATAAACACATCACAGCGACGATCCACGGAACACTGAGGCAGGCTGTGAGCGGGCTATCCAAGATGCGCCCAGACATTTCCCGCAAAATAACCATTACATGAGTGAATCCAAATGTTATTATGGAAACTGGGTATCTATTCTAACTTACCGTTATTTCTGAAAACGTTATTGTCAAAATCGTTATTGGCAAGATCCTACTGTATTTTATTTCCCATAAAAAATACACTGAAAGGTTCCCATGTGTCTTCAAAGATGAATGTTATGAGCTTAGACTGGAGTTAGCTCTGGCTCTGTTCAAAACAGACATATATACAAATATTTATCATACAAACTACTTATCATTGAAGGAAAATGCAATAAAAAGTATTAAATAAAACTTCTGATAAATTGTGAAAAGCAATGTGTACTTGAAGTTTTGGGAACACACACACACAAATTAGGGTTTACATACTGATGGTGCTGCCACCTGGTGTCTGTTAGTAAATATAAATGAAAAGTCCTCAATGTAAGCATGGATTTTTAGGATGAACATGTAGTTTTTTTTCCCCAATATTTATTTTTTGTGATTTTACAATCTCTCTGCATGAGTCATGTCAATACTTTACAAGCAAACAACATAACTAAGGACAAACTCAGCTGGGCCAAGCTCAACAAAGAAGAACAGTGAATAGAAGCAATTTCTAGTGTACATATGTATGACAATGTTATAGATTTTCAGTTTTATATTTTCACTTTTATGTGAAGCTACATAATGTGATAAAAGTTTATTGATGTATCAGATAGAGCCAGGATTTCAGGAGCCTGAATGATGAGTGAATGGAAGTGTGACCCACTGAACTGGGCAAACTTGGACTGTCTGGATGTTGCTGCTCCTCACCCTGCCCTAGGGTGGGAAAGGAGGTCCGGATGATGATGACATAAAACATATTGAACAGTATTGAACAAAGATACTGAGAGGCAAATATGTTCTGTATTTACAAACCCACTAGGTTCAAACTAAGTAAAGAAGCAAAAGAAGGGTGGATAGACGCAATCTATAATGTTTATATGTATGAATGTGGTAGATTTTCACTATTTAATTATTTTATTTAGTAGGTGACAGCACTCACCAGCCACTCACTTGAAGCACTGATGCTCTCGGGAACTGCCCTTTCCTCTCTTCCTTCTGTCTTTCCTCCCTTCCTCTTCTGTCTTTCTTCCCTTCATTCTTTCCTCTTCCTTCCATCTGCAGGTGACTTTATGCTGAGTGACAAGCCAAATGGTTTCCTGTACACCAGGAAACCATTTACTATGCTGGGTGGTAACCATATCACCAAATTATGGCACCTGGTGATTTAGTGGGTATTAAGAAGCTCCAATCGGATTGAGCTGATGTAGGTTTATATCCAAGGGATGGTTGGGGTTTATTGCCCACATAATGCCACTCAGGGTTGAGTTAGGCTGTCACTCTCATCTTAAATGTCAGGACTGACTTGCCTAGCCCCAGGCTCCTATGCTCCTCATGGGGGAACACAGGATTGGGTGGTGATGATGATGATGATGATGAATGATTAAACTACTGACTGAAGAATACAGTAAAACCTCTATACAACAGACTTCAATAGACCGGAATTTGCTTTTATCGGAATCAAGGAGCTACAGGATTAAATTATTATATATCGGAAAGAGTCCAATAAAACCAGAAGCAGTTCGGACTGCCTGACCATTTTGACAACGTTCACCACAGTAAGGTAAATACAAGACATGTTTATCAGTGTATAGTACAGTATTATTATATATATCACACCATCTGATTATTGTACTGAATGTATAATATAGTACAGTACTTCAGTGGTGGTGAAAACAGTTTAAAAACCAATGATAAGACCCAGACTAATGTCTGATATATCAGAAAAAGTCCGGGTTAGCAGAGGGAAGTCCGGATGTCACTTTTATCGGAACTTTGCTTTTTTCAGAATTGCTTGGGCCCCAAGCAGTCCGTTATAATGAGATTTTACTGCAGTACTGAATGGAGATAATACGAGGTGTGTTTGCATTTGTGCGAATTTGACTATATGAACACCACCAATTTTCCTGCACCCTGGTTCTTAAGAACCAATCTGCTGGACTAATGGAGACCACATATCAAATAATAATTCAACAGGGACCTTTGACCCACTAACCATCAGTATAATAACACTCATGTTTTAATTTATGTTCTTTACCTTTTGTGGTTGGTGGGGGCACTCACCATCCACTCACTCAATGTAGTGCTGCTTTAGATGTCTGCCCTTTTCTCTCTTCCATCCTTCCTCTTCTGTCTTTCTTTCCTTCATTCTTCCCTCTTTCTTCTGCCTACTGGTGACATTACACGCCTTCTTTTGCCTTTCTTTCCTTCATTCCTTCCTCTTCCTTCTGTCTATGGGTGACTTTACACTGAGTGACAAGCTAAATGGTTTCCTGTACACTAGGAAACCATTTACTATGCTGGGTGGTAACCACATAACCAAATTATGGCACCTGATGGTTCAATGGGTAAATAAGGTGCTCCAATCAGATTGAGCCTTTGTAGGTTTATATCCAAGGGATGGTTGGGGTTTATTGCACACATAATTCCACTCACGGATGAATGAGGCTGGTCACTTTCATCTTAAATGTCAGGACTAACTTGCCTAGCCCCGCGTTCCTACGCTCCGCTATGGGGTGACATAGGTTTGGATGACAGACAGATAGATAACCCCTCCTTCCCAGTTCACATTTATGTACAAATATGTAGGGCACATCAGTTCACATAAATAAACATTTTGTCATATTGCTCCATTGTTTGCATGGCTGTGTGGCCCAGGCTGGCTGAGGTTGCCAACTAGGCCTACGTCTTTCCTCCACATGGGAAATTGTGACTCACAATTCCCTCGGTGGCAACCCTTGTGGCCTCTGTTTGTTTATGCATATGTGGGGCGCATTGGTTCACGTAAATAAACGTTTTGTCATATTACGCCATTGTTTGCACAGCTGCGCGGTTTGCTTTTTCATATCACAAACTGTTGACAAACCACTATCACACGTGTCACGCACTTTCTGCATGGTACACCACAGTCCAGTTTTTTCAACAGTTCTACCTTATCCTGCTTTATTGTTTTTGTTTTCAGCACAATAAAAATGTTTTGCTGCATTAAATCTACCAAACAGCTGCTAATACACCATTCTGATCAGATGGGTGAGTGAAAATAGATGTGAGGATACAGGCAGCTAGTATGGAAGGTCACTGAGTAGCTATGTATCAGTTACTTTGGCCATGGCATTCCTTGCAGCAACTGCCTTCAATACACAAAAAAAAAAACGAAATTTAATTACATTTTATGCATTCCACGCTCACTTATAAAATGCCTCAAGTGGTACCAGAGATGGAAACAAGTTATTGATCTGACTGTGGTAATCATTCACAATAAAATGACATGGCAAATCATATTTAAGGGTAAACTTAACT
Organism: Birgus latro; assembly: GCA_018397915.1. Lineage (NCBI taxonomy): Eukaryota > Metazoa > Arthropoda > Malacostraca > Decapoda > Coenobitidae > Birgus > Birgus latro. The sequence goes on from JAGKTI010000063.1 coordinate 35,513, forward strand.
AAAAGAATGATGTCATGAGAAGTGTCCTATTCACAAGACCATAAACTGATGGTTAGGAATGGTTAACTTTGAGAATTTTGCAGACAAAATACATTCATAATAATGCTGACTCATGGTTAGTTATCGAAAATATGAGAGAAAAGGGTCATCTAGTTCACGAACGAGAACAGCAAAATTGGTGTAAGCACTGCTAATCTGGTCCCTCCATTATTTGTAGGGGTTATTACATGGATATTAGGCAAAGAAATGAGTGTAAACTTCTGGCTTCTGAACCAAGTAACATTTATTTACATTTATTGCTTAATTTGGGGACTGAGGAGTTTCATCACTGTGGTAGTTTGGTGGACCAGTTAATCACAATCAAGGAGGTTTGGCTGTACTGGAATTGACTGGTGTTTAAACTCGACACCACCACCACCAATGACACTTGCATCTTTCCCTGAAGCATGGCTAAGAATAAATGTAAGAATCAGAAAAAATATAAAATAAGCTAAGAACTGGAAAAAATACAGGGATCACCACCAAGACATGAAATGTAAGCAATCCAAGTAAGAACGGGCTACAGTCAACACCATCTGTGGCCTCCCAGTAAACTAATCTGGCAGGCATGAGAATTTCAAGTACCCTCTCATAGTTTTGTCTGGATTAAAAGAGGTGCCAGACCATCCAATGTTGGAAAACTGTTGGTGTATCTGCATCTGAACTTAAGGTTATAGTGGGTGTTGCTTAGGAGTCAATTTCTTCTCCTCCCTTAGACTTGCTCTTTTAATATTTGGGCACATCTTACATAATGCAGCATCTTATATGCCACAAAATGCAGTACAGTACATGTTCTTTTACCCAACTATCAACAGATTTCCTTACTCCACATCTTTCTTAAATTATGTAGTTTCTTGTACTCTCTCCTTGATATACTTTACACACATTTCTCAATAATCGCATTCCCACTGCCCTCACTCTTAACTTTTTGTTCTCAAGCTACACCAAAGTTTCACATCCATAGGTGAAAGTGGGCACCAAAACATCTTCATGCATTTCTCTTACAGTCTTCTCAATCAGACTTCTGTCTAGTATCAAGGGCTTCATAGTACTAATCACCTTCCTTCCCTGTGACCTTACATTTTCCACTTCCTTGCACACTTACCTCTCTTTGCGGTTACTGCATGTGGTTACAATACTTACGCTCCCTCAGCAATAATTCAAAGTCTCTCTGGATTCAGCACATCACCATACTGGGAGCTGCCTTTACTCTTAGCAACCATCAGTTTACTCATAACTACATTTAATTTAAAAATATAATGCTCACAAAACTCTCAACTAATTTGCAAAGCTCCTGTTTGCTATCAGCAAGCAGCATAGCATCATCCATACATATAAGATTAACTTTCCCTGATACGAAAAAATTGAATCCACTGTCAATAAATGTACAGGTATACCTCGAAACATGACACCCCACGATGCGATACCCCAGCTTAATGATGGGGGTAGAAATACCACTATACCCCTCCTAATGATGGCCAAACCCAGGTTTAACGATGGAGTTTTTTTTTTTTTTTTACCAACTTTGATATTTTAGACTAAAACTGAGTGTTTAGGTTGATTTATGAACTGTTTTCAGACTTAGATTAATGTGTTTTAGACACAGATGGGGTGAACATTGTAGCAAAAGTAGTTGTTCCCTAAGCAGTCTGACTGAACAGCCCTGACTCCCCAAGGAAGGCCACGGCCAAGACCAGGCTTTCCCACAGAGCTCTCAAGGAGTGTATGTTGTGTTGTTGGCGTAGGTGATTGTGTGCAATGCAGTCTTCCATAATGTGCTTAATAGTATGGGGTGCTGTGTTACATCCTGGCCAGGCGTCAGTGATGGAGTCATCCAGCCTCTTCTGATAACTTAAGAGGGCTGGATGATGCCCACATCGCAGCCTGGCCAGGTGGACGCTGTCCTCATGAGGGAGATAGGATTCAGAAGGATGGATATCAGGAGCCGTGCATGCAGCTGTGTGTTGTCTTTAAGTGACTGAATGGAGTGGCGAGTGATATGAGTATGGATATGCTTCTGGAAGCTGGTCTGAGGCGGGTGAGGGGGGAGAGATGACAGTATTTGTATATGATATCGTGTGCTGGGTGTTGTTTTGATGTTCTTTGGTGTGTGTGGATGTCCTGCCATGTAGTGTAGTGGATGTTGTGGGTTTGTGGAGGCTGTAGCAAGAATTGGGTGCCTCTCATGTCTAGATGATCCTTGACTTTGAGGAATTTGGTTTCTTGGTGTAGGTGGTCTGTGGGTGCAGTAGCTGTGCAGCCTGTGATTATTTTTAGGGCCTTGTTCTGTATGGTCTGATGAGTGTTATAGTGAGGTTAGGAGCCCAAGCAGAACGTGCATAATTCATCACTGAACATATATATTGTTTATATACTGTGGTGGTGGTTTCTTTGTTGTGTCCAAATGTTGTATGGGCAAGTGACCTCAACGCACTGAGTCTTGGTGTTAACCCATGGAGAGCGATGATGCTTCTGTAGCTACATGCTGCCAAGCGACGACTTTGCTGAAATTTCGAGTCTTACAGAATTGAATGAAACACATATCGTCTTGGAAATGTTCCCGCGCATCCAGCAATATATATATATGACCACATAAAGTCACGTACGTGGTGGTGAGAAAAATGGCCAGAAGATGAACAGGTGGTGGCGCAAGCAACCAGCCACCCGCGGTAAGTGAGGTGATCAACATTGTCCGGCATGTGATTACTGTATCATCAACACTCTCTCTCCCTCCCTCTCTCTCTCTTTCTAAGATAAATTACCAAACGCACTGCCAAAAAAGCATACATTTACTGTTATACAATTTACTCGTAACTCTCTCGCTCTGTCTGTCTGTCTGTCTGTCTCTCTCTCTCTCTCTCTCTCTCTCTCTCTCTCTCTCTCTCTCTCTCTCAGAGAGAGAAGGGAGGGATTGGAGAACACAAGAAAGAAGAGGGACCTCTGTTATCCTTTACCTGCTCATTGGAAGGGAAGGGACACTGTTTGTCACTCATATATTTATTTTCTCTCTCTCTCTCTCCCTCTATCAAACTACGATAGATTACCTTATGCAGTGCCGAAAAAGCATACATTTATTACTCAATTTACTCGTAACTCTCCCTCTCTCTCTCCCTCCAAGAGAGGAGGGAGGGACTGGAGAACACGAGAAAGAAGAGGGACCTCTGTTATCCTTTACCTCCTCATTAGAAGGGAAGAGATGCTGTTTGTCACTTATGTACTGTATTTATTCTCTCTCTCTCTCTATCAAACTATGATAAATTATCTTACGCACTGCCGAAAAAGCATACACTTATTATACAGTTTACTCGTAACTCTCTCTCGTGTGTGTGTGTGCGTGTGTGTGTGTAGATCCCCTTTATTCTCTCTCTCTCTCTCTCGTGTGTGTGTGTGTGTATTTACCTAACTGTGATATACAGGAAATGAGCTACGCTCGTGAGGTCCCGTCTCTGTTTCTCAATAAGTCAAATTTTGCCTTAAACTCATTTAAGTTTTTAGACTGGACGATCTCTTTGTCCAGGCTATTCCACAGGTCTATACATCTATACGGAAAACTATATTTCTTGATGTCCTTCGAGCAGCTTGGCTTCTTTAGTTTCATTCCGTGTCCTCTTGTTGCTCTCTCATCCCACACAAACAGATTTTCTCTGTCAATTTTATCTACTCCTATCATGGTCCTGAACACTGCAATCATGTCACCCCTCTTTCTCCTTTCCTCTAAGGAGGGCAAATCCAGCCTTTCCAGCCTCTCTCTGTATGGCAAATCTGCCAGACTAGGGACCATCTTGGTTGCTGTTCTTTGTATTCTCTCAATCTTGGTTATATCTTTCTTTTTGTGTGGGGACCACACTACTGCTGCATATTCTAACCTGGGCCGGATCATGGCCACTATCAATTTTTTCATCATCTCCTCATCCATGTAATGAAATGCCACTCTTATATTGGTCAAGAGTTTATATGTCTCTCTCACTATCTTATTTATGTGCTTTTCAGGTGACAAACTATCCTGGACCAGCACTCCCAAATCTTTCTCTTCTCTCGCTTTTCTAATTGGTTCATTACCCATCAAATAATTNATTTCCTGAATATGCTCATCTTGCCTCCTCGATTTTGATTCGTATTCATCTAGTTTACTTTTTATTCTGTCCCTTTCTTCTTCCAACCTCTTATTCTCCCTCTTCAGCTGTTTTATTTCATTTGATGCGGATTCGTTATTCGCCTTTAATTCTGTAACTTCTTTTTCTTGTTCCTCACTATGTGTGCTAACTTTTTCCAGTCTATTCTGTAGGACTTTGATCTCTCTCTCTTGCTCTATGGCCCGTTCCTGCAGCTGCTTAATTACTTCCCATACCTTTTTTAACTCCTGGACATTCCTCTCCGCCGTTTTCTCTACTCTTGCTACTCTTGTTTCTTGCAGCTTATCACTTCCTTTGCCTACATTTAGCTCGGTGAAGCCCACAAATTCCCCCTCGCCAGTTGTAAACAATCTTCCGTCTCTCTCTGCCATGATGCAACCATATGGAAACTATCTTTTTCACTTTGTCTTGTATTTTTAGGGCCGAAACTTGCGTTGTGTGTGCGTGCAGATCCCCTTTATTCTCTCTCTCTCATGTGTATGTGTGTGTGTGTGTGTGTGTGTGTGTGTGTGGAGATCCCTTAGCGCCTGGTGCCCTGGTGCGGGGTTGGCGGCATTGCGGGAGAAGAATTTACTTTCGCGGCATGCTCCACAGTGTCTGCAAGCGTGCGCATCTTCTGAGCATATGTGGGGCATTGTGTGGATGGTATCGAGTGTTGCTACCTACCCCTATTTCCCATACAAATTTGAGCCACCTACTCCTCATGGTGCGGTTTTCGTAAGCCTTTGAAAATCGCGCTCATATGAGGACTATTGCTTTCGACTCTGGTAAGTCCCAAATGAGGCCTATCGCTCTCAACGGGTTTATTTATTTTTGATGTTTGTGATGTGTTTTTCAAAAGACATTGATGTATTGTATGTTACACCAAGGATTTTGTGTGTGTGGTAGGAGAGTGTTGTTTATGGTGAGGTGTGGAATGTGACTGTGTTCTGCTGTCCAGTTTGTGAGAAGGATCACTGTAGATTTGGCTATGGCTATTTTGAGCCTGTTTGTAGTAAACCATTCATGTAGTGTGTTGAGGTAAGGTTGGAGGATGTGTGTGGCTGTGTTGCATTTTGGTGTGTACATGTAAGTGTTATGTCATCTGCATAGGAAGCTATGTGTATCTGTGCCATGCACATATGGGTTAAAGAGTGTAAGGGACAAAACAGATCCTTGGAGGATGCCACTGATGAAGTTTCTGATGTTCGAAGACTGAACGGCAAATGTTATATGTGCACATCTGCCTGCTAAGTAGTTTGCCAGCCATCTTTTTGTGTTATTGTGCATGTTTGTGTTGAATATTTTGTTTGTGAGGTTGTGGCAGGGGATGGCATCAAAAGCTTTACTAATGTCTGGTGTGACAAGGAGTGTTCTGTGTGGTGGCCTAGCTAAATTCATGCCATCAAAAACTCTCTATGTAAGGTCTGTAAGAAGAGTGTTTCTGGAGTGTTGTGGCCTAAAACCATGTTGTAATGGGGCTAGGGGGGTGTGAGGTGTAACTAGTTGTAGTACCAGTCGTTCAGTGACTTTGGAGGGGATACATAGGAGTGTGATGGGGCAGTGTGAGGAAGGTAATGTGGGGTCTTTGTTGGGTTTAGGGATAGTGATGATAATGCCATGCTTCCAGATGTTGGGTATTATGTTGTGTGAGTAGCTGTACTGTAGTTTGATATGTTGGTGAGTGTTTGTATGCCTTGTAGTCCAAGGTGTTTAAGGTGTATGTTGCTTATGTTGTCTGGTCCACAGGCAGATGAGTGCTCAAGGCTGCTAATGATGTGCTTCGTCTGGTTGTAAGTAAAAGGTGCGAAGTCTGGGTCTGTGGGGAACTGTCTCTTACGTCGGATGATACATCAGTCATCGCGACAGAGGTTTCGATGGCTGACATGTGAAAAGTGATTGATAAGAGTGTTTTCTTGTTGTTTGTTTGAAGGTATGGTGTCTATTGTTGTGATGGCAGCGTGTGATTGTATAGTGTTGCTGCTGGAAAGTGTGATGCTGTTTAGTGTTCTGTAGAGTTTGCTGGTGTTTGTTCTGTGATCAAGTGTTTGGAGATAATTATTCCAATTTAGTGTTGCTGTTCTGATATTTTATTGCTTATCTGAGTGTTGAGTTCTTGTATTTGCTGTATGGTGTCATGTGTATGGGGTGTTGGGGAGTGTCGCAGTGTGTCCCGTTGACTGATGAGGCCTTGAATTTCTGGTGTGAAGTTGGGGTTGTGTTGCCTCTGGGGATGTGTCTCTTGTATGCACTTTGTATAATTGTACTGAAAGTGTGCACAACGGCGCTGATGTTTGTGATGGATGTACTGTTCAACGTTTCAAAATGCTGTTCTATTTCAGCTGTGAAGACCTCCCAGTTGGCTTTCTTATAATTAGTATGTGTGTGTCTGTGGCCAGCTGGGGTAATTCTGGTTTTGGTAGTGATGATGATCGGGAGGTGGTTAGAGCCAAAGGTTCTGACCACTCTCCAGGATGTTGTGGGGGCGAGGTTTGGGAAGCAGAAGGTGATGTCTTGTGATGATGGGAGGAAGAGAGCTTGGTGTGGGATATGGGTATGTTGATGGGGATTATTAAGTATGAAAAGATGATCTGCCTGGGTTTGTAGTATCAGCCCTCTCTCTGTGTCAGGGTTGTTGACACGCCAGGCCGACGCCTTGGTGCTGAAATCACCACCCAGGATGATGTTGGGTATGTTAGTGATGTGGTGTATTTGTGGAGAGTAATTGTGCAGTACTGTGGGGGACACCTGGGAGGGGAATGTGTATGTCAGCAATTGTTATGTGTGATTTGTTACCACCGCATACTTTAACTGACTGTGTTTCGGTTGTTGTGTCATGTGGGGGGAGAAGTAACTTTGTGTATACACTGGTATCTGAGAAGCTGATGGATTTGTGTACCAGAGTGATGAGTCCACCACCACTGCCGTCAGCCTGGTCTTGTCTGATGGTGGTGAAATTATGAAATGTAGATGTTTTTTGCATTGTGTGTAGTTTTGTTTCTTGTAGATGGCAATGAGTATGTTTTGTTGTTTGATGAATTGTTTGAGTTCATGTTTTTTGGTGTTTATGCCATCTATGTTTAATTGAAGGATGTTTATGTTATGTGTCCGATGTGTGTTGGGTGCTGCAGCATGGAGGGGAGGTGGTGGTGTGGGTGGGGGGAAAGGGGTAGGAGAAGGTTGTAATGGAGGTTAGCACTGGGGTGGATTAAGTTGGGATGGGATGGGAGGGGTTGGGGGATAGGATGGTGTGGGAAGGATTGGTGGGTTAGGTTAAAAAGTTGTGGAGGAAGTACAAGTAGGGTTGGTGGAGAGGTTAGCAGATGGGGAGAAGGAGCCTAAGAAGCAGGTCCAGGTGTTTGTGTAGTGTTTTCTGGATGCAAGTGAACACTGTCATTTTGGGTTACAGTTTACTAAGCTTGATTTTTTTCCAGGCTTATATTTAACGATTTTCAGACTTTATATGTTGGTTTTAGTGAGTTATTATAGGTGTTTAGGCTTAGGTTAGCTTCTTCTACAGCCATTAGGCATTTAGATGGGCTTTAAACTTGTTTTTGGACTCATTTGGGTGGGCTTAGGACTTGGTTGGGGGGGAAACGCAAGGCTCAAAAATGCATCCCTATACTTTACGTGTTATCTACCCCGAGATACGATACCCTGCATAATGATGGACGGTTACTTAACCAATTGCATCATTAAACCGGGGTATACCTGTACTATATTACCCAACATTAAAATATAATTTATTTAAACAGTCATCATCATCATCATCCGGACCTCCTTTCCCATCCTAGGGCAGGATGAGGACTACACTGGTCAACAAAAATAAAATTACTTCATGGTTCTGAATTGAAATGGTCTGATTCTAGGGTAATCGAAGGAGCTGAACTTGAATATGGCATCAGTAAGGACGTAGCAGGTCTGGTTCTTGAAAACCAGTATATTGGTGTATCTTGCTCACAGGATGTGACTCATATATTTGATTCCTTAGTTCCATCGATTAAATTTGTATTTTTGTTGCCAGTTACATATACTGTTTCCATTTCTATTCTTGCAGAAATTCTCAACCACTCTGACAGTGGTGAAAGATGGAATGCCACAAATGTGTAAATGATCCTGACTGTTTTTGTTACTTTTGTGGAGTGTTCACTCCAGAAAGTTTCATGAAACCCATCACCAAGGCTGTTCGAGTGAACTACAAAAGCTGCTTCAAATGTCTGTTGGGCGGCCAAGAAAGAAATGGGCGCCTCACATAACGTGTAGGTCCTGTGTCAATCACCTGAGTGAATGGATGCAACGAAAACGAAGTTCGGGTTTGCCATTCGCTGTAACAATGGTGTGGCAAGAGCCCAAAGACCACAGCAATGACTGCTACTTCTGTTTCACGAACATCAAGGGAATCACTGTCAAGATACAAGCCACAGTACAGTACCCCAACATTGCTTCTGCAATCTGACCAGTGCCACACACTGCAGAACTACTGGTTCCAAACCCACCTGCTGAACACAAGCTAAGCAATGAATCTGATTCCAGTCATAGCCCCATGGATGATGACTACCAGACGACTCAGGAAACAGTAGGCCCAAACCATTTAACCAGGGAGCCCTTCATAATCTCATAAGGGACCTTGGTCTGTCTAAATAAAAGGCAGAGCTCCCGGGATCATGACTGAAGCAGTGTAACCTGCTGGAAGATGGAGTGCGCATCACTATGGTGCATCATCGGCATAGACAACTGTCTGCATCTTTCAAAATGGGAAGCAACATTTGCTATTGAAATGACATGGTGTCTCTCATACAACTCTGCAAGTCTGATCCATACAAGCCGGATGATTGGAGGCTGTTTATAGATTCAGGAAACGACACTCTGAAAGTAGTTCTCCTACATAACGGGAATCGGCTTCCATCCGTGCCAATAGCAAAGGCGGAGTAGGTGACCGAGAGCTATACTGTGAAGATTGTGCTTTCTGCTATCGAGTATGAGAAGCATCACTGGAAAATATGTGGGGACCTCAAAGTGATCAGTCTACTTCTGGGCCTTCAGAGCAGTTACACAAAACACATGTGCTTTCTCTGCTTGTGGAACAGTAGATCTAATGCCGAGCACTATGTAAGAAAAGAATGGCCGGCAAGACCAAAAGATACACCCGGAAGGTTCAACTGTCTTCACAAACCCTTTGTGGATCCAAAAAACATATTCTTGGCTTCACTGCATCTCAAGCTGGGCTTGGTGAAAAATTTCGTAAAAGCCATGGATCAAACGGGTACTGGGTTTCAATACTTGTTTGTGAAGCTCAGTGGCGTGGTATCCGAAGCCAAGTTGAAGGCAGAGGTCTTGAATGGTCCTCAGATCTATATGCTGGTTAATGATGGTGACTTCATCATGGCATTAAACCCGCTGAAGAGGGACGCATGGGAATCATTCGTGAATGTCTCACAGAACTACCTTGGAAACCATCGTGGAGAAAACTACGAAGACATTGTGGCAGGCATGTTATGGAGTTATTGAGCTCTGGGCTCACGGATGTCCCTGAAGATTAATTTCTTTCACTCCCACCTCAATTTGTTCCCAGATAACCTCGAAGACATCAGTGACGAGGCTGGTGAAAGGTTTCACCATGACATTCCTATAATGGAGAGCAGGTATCAAGGCTGATTCAGTCCCAACATGATGGGCGACTACTGCTGGATGCTCCAATGTGAAGAAGGTCAGCTGAACAAGCAGAAAAGCGAAGTGCAGAAGTATTTTTAGAACTTCATCGTTTGCTAATTAAATGTACATTGGATCTCCATAATTTTGTACCATAAATCATCACAATATTACCTGTGGGTGTCCCAATATATGTTACAAGATGGAAACGAGTTATGCCATACTGAATATGTTTTCAGTCTGATATTCAATAAACCTGGTCCGATAGTGCAAAATGAATATCAGATTTGAAATCATTTTGGCTGTTGACCAGTGTTAGCAATGTCCAGAGAGCCCAAATTTTCCCAATTAAATAGGCCACACTTCCATTCACTCATCAATCAAGCCCCCGGAATCCACGCCAAAAACATTCACCACTTTCAGTAGCTTCATATAAACGTATCCATTAGGGTCAATCCAGATGCTGTCACGTTAAAAGGGGTGCCAAATCCCTGATCATGCACTTCTCCTCACAATACTCATCCAGCCAGCTTGATCTCTTGTCAGTTCTCTAGCCTCACCAACTTCCAAACCACTCTTCCTCACACACTGATCCACCATATCTCTCCACCTTCTCCTTAGCCTACCTCGCCTCCTCCCTCCTTCACATTCACTCATATATACCTTCTTCACCACTCTACTGTTATCCATTCTCTCCACATGACCCTACCATCTCAGCACACACTCTTCGATTCTGGTGTCCACTGACTTCCTCATTCCACATCCTTCACGAATTACATTATTTCATGACCTATCCACTTTCTTTATTCCACATAAATTCCTCAGCAGTCTCATCTCCACTACTCTTACTCTTGACTTTCCATTTTCATGCCACACCATAGTCTCACATTCATATGTTAAAGTTGGTGTTAGTCACTAACACTCCTTCATGTAAGCCTCATGCAGCTGCAACACTCCAGCCTCTGTTTCTTATCAAGGCCTTCATTGCACCAGCTACTTTCCTTCCTTGTGTCACTACTTTCCACTTCTTTTCCACATTTTCCTCTCTTATCTATTGCTGTACCCAAGTATTTGAACTTTCTCACCAATTCCAATCTCTCTCCATTCACTGTAACATTGCACTGGAAGTCACCTTCTCTCTCAAAAAACCATCACTTAACTCTTTTCTACATTTACTCTCAAGGCACGACACCCACAGACATCAGCAAAACTCTGCACTAGTCTACCAAGTTCTTGTCCGGTATTTGCAAGTAGTACTGCATCATCAGCATACAAGAAATTTGAGGTATTCCATCCATCACCATTCATTACCAATGCCATCCCCCCTCTCCATTACTCATGTTTTTACTTCTCTCATCACCCCATCCATATATATACTGAACAACTATGGGGACATCACACAACCTTGTCGTATGCTGACACCGATCGTGAACCATTCACTTAGATGCCCCTTAACACTTACAAATGCTTCACTACCATCATAAAAACTCTTGACAGCACCTAGCAGCTTACCATCTACACCATACATGCACAAAACTTTCCACAATCCTTCTCTGTCCACTCTGTCATATGCTTTTTCCAGATCCATGAATGCCATAAACACCTTATGGTCCTTCTCACAAGCCTTCTCCACTATCTGTCTCACTGCAAATATTTGATCCACACATCCTCTGCCACTCCTAAAGCCAGTCTGTTCACCACTCACTAGGACTTCTGATGCCTCTCTTATTTCCTCTGTAATAATTCTTTCATATACCTTCCCTACCACAATAAACTTATGCCACGATAATTCTTGCACTCACTTCGCTCACCTTTATTTTTGTACAGGGGTACAATCACAGCCTTTTTCCACTCTGCTGGCACAGTTTCACTCATCCATGCCTTCTTACATATCTCCAACAAGCACTTCATTCCACTCTCTACATTACACTTAATCATCTCTGCATACACCTCATCAACCCCAGGTGCTTTCCCATTTTTTAACCACTTCACAGAGCTCTTCACCTGCGTGAGTGTCATGTCTCCTGGCACTACATTCATACGCTGCACACCCCCAAAACCAATCATCTTTATATCTGCTCTGCTCTCTCTATTCCCATTCATCAGGCTTTCAAAATATTCTTTCCATCTTGTCCATACTTCATCCCCATGGGTTAATAATCTTCCACCTACATCTTTCACACCATCACATTTCTTTCTGCTTTCACTTCTACACTGCCACACCTCCTTCCAGAATAACTTCCTAATTTCAGGGTAATTTGCATTCATTTTTCCTCCTAGATCATCAATTTACCTCCTCCTTTTTCCTCTTCATTAGTCTCTTTACGTACTCCTTGCTCTCAATATATTCATTTATTTCAAATGAACCCCTGTCCTGTAACCACTCCAGCCACTTCTTCTTCTTTTCCTCCACTGCTCTCTTAACCTCATCATTCCACCATGCCATACCTTTCTTCTTTGTTGTTACTCTTGCCACACCACACACTGCTTTAGCATTTCTAACTAAGCAATCCCTATAACCATTCCAGAGGCCGCCCAGATCCATTTCTTTCCAATTCAGTGATTGTAACTCCTCCCCTACTTTGGTCCTGTATTCATCTGCTATTTCTTTGATCCTCAGCTTCTTGGCTTTCAATCTTTCTTCCTGACTGCTCCTCTCTCTCCTGATCCACCTCACTCCTCTCAGCTTGATCTTGCCTACCACAGTCATGTGATCTGACAAACCTCCACATCATCCTCTCACAGCCCTCGTAACAGCAACCATTCCCAGCATCAACCTCTCTATGAGCATGAAATCAATCAGGCTCCTTTCAACACAGTCCCCATTCCCTCTATACCATGTATATTTATGTACATCTTTGTGTTTGAAATACGAGTTACAAATGCGCAACCTCCTTTCCAGAAACATATCCTTCAGTCACTTCCCATTATCATTTTCTCCTGGTACTCCATTACAACTCATTATATTATCCTCAGGACCAGTGCCTACACTTCCATTCATATTGCCTATTATGATCACTTTATAGCTCCTGGGCTGCTTCATCCAGCTTATCCCAAAACCTGTCTTTTTCTCTCTCACTCCTGTCCTCATACGGTGCATACGCTACAATCACCGCCACTTTCCCCTTCTTGACACACATACACCTCGAGAAATCTCTCATTCCACTCTGCCAGACTTCATTCATCAACAAAGCAAATCCTTCCTTGCATCTTCCTCACCTATTCATGCCTGATCTTACACATTTTACACCCTCCCACTCCTCCACTTCACATCCTTTCATCTTTGTTTCACACAATGCCATCACGGCATATCTCGCACTCTTGAACACATTCACCACTTCCACCCTCTTGCTCTCCTCATTCACACCTCTCACATTCCACATGGCCATGCAAATCTGCCCATTTGGTTGGGGCCCTGGGCAGGTATTGAGCCCTCTGAGACTCTCTGAAACAACTGCCTTAATTAAGTGCTTTTGGATAGGGGAATCCGGGGAACATTTAACCCACCCAAAAACCCTGGTTATATGGTTATCACACAGCGTAGTAAATGGTTTCCTGGTTACAGGAAACTAATTGGCTTGTCACTCAGTGAACAAACCATAAGGCATCCCAACACTGAGTAAGTAGATGATGGGTGCCCCCACCCACCATAACTTAATTTAAACAGACCTATAAAATATCATAATACCACTATTTCAAGAAAAGGGATCTGTAAACCACTAAGATTCATGCATTATCAACCAAATACAGTAACGATCTGGTATACAGTAGTTCGGTGTGCTATACCAATCAATGAAAACTTATTCAGGCCTTGGTATATGTCAATTTGGTACAGTATGCAAAAATTGATAGAATGATCAACTAAAAGTTATACCCAGTTTCACGAAACTCTATCAATCTATCTATCTATATACCTAGGCTGCTTCCCCCAAGAAAAGAGAGGTAGCCATGACAGGTCAACACACTTCCAATTTACTCATCCACTCAAACACATTCATTCGCATCTTAGCCCCAAAGGGGAGAAGGGACAGATCCTCAACGCACCACACCATGGTGACATCAGCAGCAGGACCCGACAGCAAAGCTGGTTTACCCCTGCTACATCATAATGGACCCATCCCCTTACCCATACCTGACCTGATCAGCTGATCAGACAAAATGAGGGAGAATATCTCCTCAGGGCTGCGTCATCATTTATTCATTCACAATTTCTCACCATTCATTTCTATCATGCATAGCCACTCTTCCTTGCTCAACAGACAACCCTCTCGCATCCAACGCTCTCTTCACACTGTTCATCCATCCTATTCATGGTCTTCCTCTCAGCCTTACACCTCTCACATCAGATCTAGTTATCTTTTTCACCAATCACTCATTATCCATTCTTTCCATATGCCCAAATCATCGCAACACCCTCTGCTCAACTCGACCAGCCATCTCCCGAACAATTCCAGTTCTCCTTCGCACTTCATCATTTCTCACTCGATCCATACGCGTCACTCCACATGTACTCCTCAGACACCTCATCTCCATTACATTCAAACTTTTCCTCTCTGCTACACCCATATTCCATATTTCAGCCCCATATAACTCAGTCGGTACCACAACACCTTCATACAGCCTTCTCTTTACATCCATTCTGAGTGAACGACATCTAAACACTTTTTCATTCCTCCCAGCACTCATACAATAATTATGGTGGCCACAAACGACAATCTCATGCATGCACAGTACCTCCCACACAAGCCAACAGTCTGACATTTGAGCCAAGATGGCCGCCCAGTGTTTACATTCAATGTGACTGTCTCACTTTCCTTCTGTTTTGTGTATGCAGGGCCACTGAAACCCCACTGCTTTCACCAAGAAAATCTTCCACTGACAAAATCCATCAACCTGACAAAATCTTCCACAGGAGTGCCCTCTAATTTTTAACAATATCCAGCTCAATCCTGTATCATCTTTAAAGGCACTTGGGGTTTCATTCTCTTGGGATTTATCTTGGAAAGAACATATTACCTCCCTTGTAAAATATGCTTCCGAGAGACTGGGTGTGCTAAGCTGACTCCGTACCTTTTTTACCTCTGCACAGCTGTTGACTTTATACACAGAATTCTATTCGCCCCTGCGTAGAGTACAACTCTCATGTGTGGGGAGGGTTCTCACACACAGCTCTTCTCAATAGGGTGGAGTCAAAGACTTTCTGTCTCATTAATTCTCCTCCTCTTACTGGTTCCCTTCAACCTCTGTCTCTTCACCACATTGTTGCATCTTTATCTCTTTTCTATCGCTACTTCAATGGTCATTGCTCCTCTGAACTGTCTGCTTGCATCCCTCCACCACTACGGTGGGCACGTAGCACCCATCTAGCAACAAACTCTCATCCCTTTTCTGTCTAACTCTCTAACACAAGAGTTAACTGCTACTCCCAGTCCTTCATGTATGCAACAGGTCAACTCTGGAACTGTCTCCCTCTGTCTGTTTTTCCGACTGCCTACGATCTCCAGTCTTTCAAACGCAGTGTGTCCAAGCATCTTAAAATAAATGGATTTTGAATTTGGCTCTCTATTATCTTGTTTCAATTTTTTCTTGGAGGGAGTAATTTGCAGGACCCTGGTCTTTGGTTCCTTCTTCCTTGCATTAAAAAAATAAATAAATGAATGAAAACGAAAAATAAAAAGTAATGGTACAAGTGCAGTGTGCGGTTAACCCTTCTATGGCTGCCTGCACGGAACGACACTTTACCGGAGCATGGCTGATGGTGTCAATGCAGCATGATCTGTAAAAAACTGCATTCTGGTGCTCACTATACCTCGTGAATCAGTCATGAGTGGATGTCCATCTTTTGCTTCCCTCAAATGTTAGTGTAAATAAGAATAAGAAAGCAAATAAGTCAAGAAAAGTAAGAAACTGTGTTTCCCAGACAGTGACTGCTTATCAAGGTTTGCTTTTGAGCTGGGAGGGGAGGAGAGAGACAGAAGCATCCCTTGCACTCGCTTGCTATACCCACTCTATAACCCACAACCCAGAACCCTACAAGAACTTATTTTTTTTCCTTTACTCATTTTATGTGTCACTATTTCTTTTATTGTACTTTTTTTCAGGAAAAATATTCATATTCATTGTTTAACGTACTTACAACTACAACTTACAACCTCACCATCCCTTACCTTTCCTTCCCCAGCCCACCATGCTTATCTCTGGCCTTAACATTTTTTGACTACGAGGACTGTCCCTACACAGCTGCACCCACCATCTCTCTCTTCTCTTCCACACTTTTCATACTACCTAGAGTATAAAAAACAACTCCAACCAGGAATAAATATTATAAACATATAAACAAGGGAAAACATTCATACTTTCATTTATAAGAGTACAAATATATGCATCAAAGCAAGCCTGAGGACAGCAAATCACCCAGGGGGTTTAGGGTGGGTTCGTGGAATGTGGGAAGTTTGAGGGGAAGAGCGAGGGAGGTTGTTGAGGCATTTAGTAGGAGGTGGGTGGATGTGGCTTGTTTGCAGGAAGTCCGGTACAGGGATGGATCAGCCAGAAAGATTGCTGGGAAGGATTGCTACTATAAGCTGTTTTGGCAGGGGGGGAACTGACGGATATGGGGGTGTGGGTGTGTTGGTTGCGGAGAAATGGGTGGAGCATGTTATGAATGTCATGAGAGTAAGTGATAGGATAATAGTAGTGAAAATTTTGATCGGATGGGTGATGATTTCAGTTATATCAGCATATGCTCCACAGGTAGGATTGGATGACGCAGAGAAGGATAGGTTTTGGGATGATTTAATACATGTAGTAGGTGGTATGGGTGATGATGAGGTATTGGTTCTGGGAGGGGATTTAAATGGTCATGTTGGTGAAGCAGCTCAAGGTTATGAAGGAGTCCATAGAGGAAGTGCATATGGTGTGAGGAATGCGGAAGGGGAAAGAATACTCGAGTTTGGGGAGGCTATGGACATGATTGTGTGCAACACACATTTTAGAAAAAGAGTGAGTAGATTGATAACGTACGAGTCGGGGGGGAAATAGTAGTCAGATAGATTATTTTCTGGTCAGGAGGGTTGATAGGAGATTAGTGAGGGATGTTAAAGTTGTAGGAAGCGAGGAATGTGTGCAGCAGCACAAACTGTTGATTTGTGACATGGTGCTTAAGGAACGAATGATGAGAAGGAGGACATACAGTAAACCCTCCATAAGCCGAACTTTTAGAAGCCGGAATCTTCAGTTAGCCGAACTCAGGCCGAGACCAAGTATGAAAGTAGGCCGAAATGCGAAAGTAGGGGGAGAAATGGGGCCAAGCAGACTCGTGGCGCCAGTCTGCTGCTTGCTTTTGGAGACTGTAGTTGCGCCATTCTTACTGTCATTTAGTGCTGGACAGTGCTCTCCTTTTGCCTTCTGCCTTGCCATGGAAGGTTCATAGCTTAAAAGAAGTGATACTGGCACCTCTAGTCGTAAAGGAATGAAGCTAAAAAAAAAAAAAAAAAAAAAAATTGCGCATGTGACAGTGTAGTGATCACGATTAAAGTTCAGTACTATTATTACTGAAAGTGTTACATGGCAGTCTATTACAGTGATTACATTTAAGTTTAGTTCTTAATATAGGGTGAAATAAATACTAGGTACTGTTTAGAATTTACGTTAAAGTATGAACTAACCCACCTCCACCAACTCCGTCTCCAAAACAAAACAAACTGCCGAACTTCGAAGAATCTACTGCTTCTAACGAAAGGTGTTACACTGCAGTCTATTACAGTGATTACATTTAAGTTTAGTTCTTAATATAGAGTGAAATAAATACTGGGTACTGTTTAGAATTTACATTACAGTATGAACTCAACCACCTCCACCACCTCTGTCTCCAAAACAAAACAAACTGCCAAAGAATCTACTGCTTCTAACGAAAGGTGTTACACTGCAGTCAATTATAGTGATTACATTTAAGTTTAGTTCTTAATATAGAGTGAAATAAATACTGGGTAGTTTTTAGAATTTACGTTCAAGTGTGAGTTAAACCACCTCCACCACCTCCGTCTGAAAAACAAAACAAACTGCCGACGATCTTCTGCCTCTGACGAAAGGCAAATAATGTGCACTGAATTTTTTTTCTTTCTTTCTTTATTAATTTATACACTGTATATGCTCCTTTACTTTAGTGTTAAGAAGACAAGTAATAAGTATTGTTATTGCAATTTGGGGGGGTGAAAATCCATCTCCAACACACGTTACCGACAGTCGGTACTGACTCTGTGAATGATTTTCTACCAATTAACCACTTCAGTACTGTGACGTCTATTTCTACTTTATTTACGCTTCCTCCAGCCGATTTTATGGCACTCAGGACTGGACTCACATACTGAAGGGGCTAACGAAGGCTGTACCAGCCCCGTGCATTCCACAGATCCAACCTACACTGTCTAAAATTGTCTGGTGGCAGCAAGAACAAAATGAAAATATACCCAGCACTGAAGGGGTTAAATGTATATTAAATGCACTATATTGTTTTTTGTCATAACTAATTTATTTATATATGCTTCTTTAATTTAGTGTTGAAAGGACAAGTAATAGGTATTGTCTTAGCAATTTTGGGGGGTGATAATTCAGCAATTTAGCAATTTTGGGGGGTGATAATTCAGCAATTTAGCAATTTTGGGGGGTGAAAATTTGGTAAGCCGGAAAAATCGGTAACTCGAACCAGGGTAGAGCCCCATATAGTTCGGCTTATGAAGGGTTTACTGTATGTACCTAGGAGGAAAATATGGAAGCTGGGAAACCAATCAGTAAGGGATGCCTTTTATAGTGAGATGAGGAGAGTGGTGGCTGAACAGGAAGCCGTAGATAGAGACGTTAATGAACAGTATAGAGCCCTTAAGAACAACCTCTTGAGAGTTACCGATGCAATATGCGGTTGGACAAGAGGCCCACCAAGACATAAAGTAACTTGGTGGTGGGATGAGGGTGTAGAAGCTGCAGTTAAGGAGAAAAGAAGGCTTTTTCGGGAATGGAAGAAGGGTGGTAACAGGGAGGAGTACTTGGCTGCCAAGTGCAGGGCTAGAAGAGAGGTATACAGGGCGAAGTCTGAGTCACAGAGACTTTTACTTGATAATCTAAATCGTGAAGGAAGGAAAAATATGGTTTTTAGGGTGGCAAATCAGGTGAAGAGAGATAATCGGGACATTGTAGGTGAGCAGTGTGTGAAGAATGATGAAGGAAGGGTTGTGGTAAACAGTGAGGATATTAAAGATGCATGGAGAGAGCATTATAGCCGGTTGATGAATGAGGAGTTTGATTGGGACAGGGAAGGTTTGGAGCCAGCTCATCCAGTGTTTGGGCCTTGGCCTTTGATTGACGCTGCTACTGTGAGTGAGGCAATAGGCAGGATGCGGGTGGGGAAGGCGGCAGGTGTGTCTGGGTTGACTGCTGAAATGTTGAAGGCCTCAGGAGATATTGGGGTGAGGTTAGTCACTGACCTCATAAATATGATTATATATGAGTGTGTGGTCCCAGATGATTGGCTGAAGAGTGTAACTGTAAATGTGTACAAAGGGAAGGGTGATGCCCTGGAAAGGGGAAATTACAGAGGTATAAAGCTCTTAGATCAGATAATGAAAGTAATGGAGAGAGTTCTAGAAGGTATGATTAGAGAAAGAGTGAATATCAATGAGATGCAGTTTGGGTTTATGCCAGGCAGGGGGACCACTGATGCCATATTCAAAATATATTGGCAAGAAAAGGGAATTGTATTTTGTTTTTGTTGATTTGGAAAAGGCCTTTGACAGAGTCCCTAGAGAGGTGGTGAAGTGGGCAATGAGAAAGCTAGGGTTGGAAGAGTGGCTGGTTAGGGTGGTTATGGCCACGTACGTGGGTGCTCACACTCAGGTAAGAGTGAATGGAGTTTTGAGTGATGAGTTTCCCGTGAATGTTGGTGTGCATCAGGGGTCAGTTTTGAGTCCCTTGTTGTTTATCATGGTGCTTGAAGCCCTCTCACGTGACTTCAGAGATGGACTCCCATGGGAGATGTTGTATGCTGATGATTTGGTGTTGATTGCTGAGAATGAAGGGGAGGCTGAGGAAAGATTTAAGAAGTGGAGAGATGGTATGGGGTACAAGGGCTTAAGGGTAAATGCAGATAAAACAAAAGTGATGATATCTAGGGTTGGTGGCGGTACAATCAGAGGAGAGGGAGAGTGGCCATGTGCAGTTTGCCACATGGGTGTGGGAAGTAATTCCATCTTGTGCAGTGTTTGTGATAGATGGGTGCACAAGAGATGTAGTGGCATTAGAGGTAGACTGCGAGATAATGCTGATTTCATGTGTGCGGTGTGTCGGGGAGAGCAGGTGGAGATTGTTAGGCGTGAGAGGGTTGAGTCTCTTGAGTGTGTGGAGGAGTTTTGTTATCTGGGAGACATGTTATATGCCGGAGGTGCGGCTGGAGTTAGCTCGGTTGCTAGAGTGAGAAGTGGTTGGAAGAAGTTCAGGGAGCTGTTGCCTCTCCTGACATTGAGAGGACTCTCCTTACGTGCTAAGGGGTCTTTGTATGCAGCATGTGTTAGGAGTGTGATGCTGTATGGTAGTGAGACCTGGGCAGTAAAGGAAGAGGATATTCGCAGGTTTAAACGTACAGAAATGACAATGATTAGGTGGATGTGCAGTGCGTCCCTGCGTGCAAGGCCTGGGGGGGCTGGGTTTACGATAGAAGAGTTGAGAGGTAGGATGGGACTGGAGTGTATTGGTGTTGTGATGAGGAGAGGTAGGCTGAGGTGGTTTGGACATGTGGAGAGGATGGGGGATGATAATTAGGTACAGAGGGTGAGAAGTGTTAATATTGGGGGGAGGGGTTGGGAGGGGTAGACCGAGAAAGACATGGGACGAGGTCATTAAATGTGACTTAAGGGTTAAGGGACTGAATAGGGAGGCTGCCAGAGATCGAGCAGCGTGGAGAGCCGCCATTAGGTGACCAAGGCCGACACATGCAAGCATGTTGGAGCCTTCAAAAACGAAAACGAAACGAAATATTTTGTGCCAACTTTTTCATTTTACAAATTTCTTGTTTTGCACAAGCATTTCAGCAATATATAATGTTCTTGTTGTGAATATATGGATGTAAATCTTTCCTTTCCTTTCCTTTCACATTAATTCCCTAGTGAGTGGTGTGAACTGCAGGTTATACTAAGTCTTAGCCACTGCAGTTCAGCCTATACAAAGTCATTCTAAAAATAGCATCTCTTGCCCCTCTTTTGCCACAAACTGCAACACTCAGACTATCAAAATAATACTTGCATAAAGACAATAAACATTAAAAAATATGAAAAAAAATTTCATATATTACTTTTTAAATAAAACCTCTCACATTATTTACTGATTCTGTTCGTAATACATATATCTAGTCACTTCAAAGCATTTCAGCAGCAAAGAATTTTTCGGGGGTGAAAATGTGTACATTTCTTGGTGTGATGTTTTGTCATTCCTCTGCTTAGCTTTCACCTGCGCGTATGTGATCATTTGGCAAAATTTTCCAAGATTGCTTGTGAAGCAAGGGATGGGTGGGTTTAGGAAGCTAAAAAATGTATTGCCAGATGTGCCAGATGATTTTCTTAAATTTGGTGAAGAAAAAAATTGATTTTCCAAATTTGAAAATATGGTGACTCCCAGTGTGATGATGCAGTGGAGACTGGAACTGGTGAGAGAATTCAATTACCTGGTTGCAGTGACAAGAAAGAGAGAGGAATGTGCAAAAGAAGTGGAAAGTAGAGTGACACAAAGAAGGAAAGTAGCTGGTGCTATGAGGGCCTCGATAAGAAACAGAGGCTTGAGAGTTGTAGCTGCGTGAGGATTACATGAAGGAGTGTTAGTGCCAATTTTAACATACGGGTGTTAGACTATGGTGTGGTATGAAAATGAAAAGTCATGAGAAAGAGCAGTGATAGGGCTGTTGAGGAATGTATATGGAGTAATAATGTGATTCATGGAAGGTAAGGGGTGAGGATGTCTGTGGACACCAGAATTGAAGAGAGTGTACTGAGATGGTATGGTTAAGTGGAGAGAATGGATGACATTAGAGTGGTGAAAAAGTATATCTGAGAGAATCTGAAAGAGGGAGGAGATGAGGTAAGCCAAGAAGAAGTGATGAATGAGTATGTGAGGAAGAAGTATGGAAGCTGGTGAGGCTAAGGGATTTACAAGAGATCAAGATAGTTGGATGAATTTTGTGCGAGAAGTGTAGGACAAGAGATTAGGCACCCCTTTATAATGTGACGGCGTTTGCATTGACTCGATCAGATAGGTATATCCGTTGAAACCTTTTGGCCTATCAGATGGAGACAGAATTCCATGGACTTTAGTGATGAGTGAATGGAAGTGTGGCCCATTGAACTGGACAAACTTGGGCTATCTGGATGCTGCTACTCCTCACCCCACCCTAGGGTGGGAAAAAAAGGTCTGGATGATGATGATCACCATCATGAAAAAATGGTCCCTGCACCAGCCAGGGGGGCCTGTAAATTTCTGGAGGCATGGCCATGGAGGGGGTATGTAGAGTGATGAATTTTTGTGTGTAAAATACTGAAACTTGTAAATTGAAAATTATGTATGGAAAAGCGATGCTACTGGAGGTCCTGAGGGTAAGCCTAAAAGAGGTAAAATTATTTTAGATTTTAGGTTACATAGTCCTTGGCCCCCCTCCTGAACCAATTATATCAACCTCGACATATGATAAACCGTTATGTGATGAGTTTTCACTTCACATAACCCATTGCATACCAAGAATTACTGTACCCAGTTTCAGGTTAATGATCATGAAAACCATTTAAACAATTTTTGCAATGGCCCCATACAATGACCCCATATGGATGCAGTGGGCCAGCAGTCATAAATTTGAGCCACGATAGCCGCCCTGGATTTACATGCTCAGAATGTCCTTCTGACGCCACTGTGCATGCATCCTCCTTCCTGCCACCCCTTTGAAGTCCCCATGTTGTTCATCCACTCATTCATGCATCCCACTGCTTTGATCATCTCCCTTGTTTTCCCTGTGTTACATAACCATCTCACACATACAAGGTTATCAAAACACCATTGCCATCACAAAATAACGGTGTAAGTGCACGACAAATAGTAAACTGTGTGATTTAAGTGCAGTGACAACATTTTGTGTGTGAAATATAGAAACTTGTGACTCAGAAAACATGTTACGTAAGGGTGCTCACCCCAGTGGAAAGTGTGGTGCTACTGAGTGCAATCCTAAATGGGTAAGGCATAGTCTTTCCCTTGATGTTAAACTTGACATTGTTAAGCACCATAAAGACAGGCATGGGGCGAACAAAATTGGAGTACACCTTAAGCTGTCCCAGGCCACAGTCCCTACTGTAATAAAATAATCCAAGTATGTACTAGCAGTAGTGCAGAATGTGTTCACCCTGACTGCTAAGTGCCTAACAAAGGCTAGGGATACCATTATGGAGGAGATCGAGCATCTCCTAGCACTGTGTTAAGGAATTTAACCGAACAAGTCAGCCCCTGCAGCACTGCTCCATCTGTGAATAGATGCCTGATTTCTGGGAGTCTCAAGAAGGGGAGACTGGAGGTAAAGGACCAGTTCATGGCCTGCACTGGGTGGTTCAAAAGGTTTAAGGTTTGAACTGGCCTTAGACATGTGACCCTGCACAGTGAGGCTGCCAGCGCTGACCACATGGCGGCAGAGGCCTTCACTGTCCAGCTGAGGGCAATCTGGAGGAAGGGGGATACTCTTCAAAACAGGCCCTCAACTCTGACAAAACAAACTTGTTTTGGAAACGTTTCTACCAAAACCCCTACATCAGCATGGAAGAACAATGTGTGCCTCGCATTATGGTAGCCACAGACCACCTCATCCTCCTCCTTGGTTCAAATGCAGAGGGGGAACCTTAAGGTAAAACCCTGCCAGTCTACCATTGGGAGAACCTCTGGTCAATGGCAGAGCTTGTTAAGGAGAGCCTGAGGGTTATATGGAAAAGTAACCCCTAGGTTTGGCTGACCAGTGCACTCTGTCAATCCTATTTGTCCCCCCACCTGCGAGACTGTGCCAGCCAGACAATCTGGCAAACCACTTTCTCCTCCTCATGGACAGACCTGAGCCACCTTAATGGCATGGAGGAGTGGGTGGACATCAAGGTGGTGTACTTGTTCCTCAACATTGCTGTTCCAGCCCATGGATGAAGGGGTTATCGCCACCTTCAAGGCTCTTACTTCCACCTCAATGTGGAAAAAATGGCGAGGGCAAGCAACTCAAGGGAAACTGGTGTAGTGTGCTTATTTTGGAAAAAGGATAACACCAAAAATGCCATCAGTAACATCATGGTGTCATGGAAACCATGTTCAATGCCACCTGGAGGAAGGTAAGGCCTGGGTACATCCAGTCCTTAATGGGATTCTTGGCAATAGAGGGTATCTGCCATGAACTCAACAACCTCTCCCACCAAGCAGGATCAGTAAGGCTGATGTCCAAGAGATCCTGGAGAGCCACACCTTGCAGCTGTCCACAAAGGAGCTCATTGAGCTAAAGGAACAGGCGGGGAAGGCACAGAAAGGTGGTGAGAACAATGGAGAGGAGGACAAGTTGGTTTGTTTCCTGGATATCAGGACACAAAAAGGGTTCCTGGCCAAGACTGATGAAACCACTGCCTACGTCCAGGACAAGGACCCGAACCTGGTGAAGAGTGACATGGGGACATACAGCATACAGCAAAACTTGGAGCAGTACGAGGAACTCCCTGGTGACTAAGAAAAAGGCACCATAGCAGAACACCATCACCACCTTCTTCTCCCATACAAGAAGCAACAACACAGAAGAAGAGCCGAGGCCATCAAAGAAAGGGGTTCAAACACTACGCCCTGTCTCATCTTGCCTGCCTCATCTTCACCCCTATGCTCCCGCATTGCCTCATCGGATAGATTGTTTCTTGCCTTGCCTCACTGCTCTCCTGCTGCCTCAACACAACAGTCTCCCACTGCCTTACCACAATGCTCTCCCTCTGACTCACAACATTGCTCTCCCACTATGCTTGCCCTCGACCTCACCACATCATTCTCCCACTGACTCACCACATCACTCTCCCTCAGCCTCAGAACTTTGCTCTCCCGTCTGCTTATTACCTCCTCCAGACAACCTGGAGTGATCGCCCAGGCCCTTCAGCTGTCCTCCAGCATTAGGGAGGATCTTTGGTGACGACTCGGACCAACTTACAGCATACTTCAGATGAGGGACAAAAACGTTTACTGAGATTTTAAAGTACATGGCCCCTGACCCCCAGTGTATTTCCATTGAACCCATGTTAAATCAACACTGATTTACAATCGATTGGTATGTGATCAGTTCTTACCTGACATAACCCAATCAGAAATCAGGTCATTACTGTACAAAACTTGTCAGAAGTCTAGCTCGGTGGTCATCACTCACTTTTTTTGTCAAGGCCGCCACGATACTTGTCAAAGTCCTTGAGCCTGACACGCTGCCCTAGCATCTCCAGAAACTCAGAGAAGGCAGGTCCCGCAGTTTCATTATTGTACATTTCCTCCTCTGTAGTCTGACCAGCACGGCAATACAGTACACCAACCTGAAACAATATAAAATGTGCTGTATACAGTCAGCTATATAAGCCTAAAAGTGACTAAACTCTGTAGTTCAGTATCTGTTCATTACTTTGAAATTGTACCATTTCACTCACTTAAAATGAAGAAAGTTAATATGATGTGCAGTTGTGGATTACATTAACAATAAAAAAGGACCACTACTGCAAAGCCAATTGATTTCTTATAGTATTTTGTTATAAAACAAAATTAATATTCATTTATTTTACCCATACAAACAAATACTGAACAGAGGGCAAAATCTAGCCAATATTCATCTAGTTTACCCATACTAATAGACACTAAGTGTTAAACTTCAACCAGTATTCATCAGTTTTACACACAAACTTAGATACTGAATGGATGCTAAAAATCTTATCAACACAATGAAGACTAGGAAAAGAAGGTAAATGTGTGGGAAGATGTCGTGAGGCACCTGGCCACTGTGCTAATCTGAACAACTCAGGTCTTGAAGTCTATGGTGGGATATTCATTCACTGTCTTGGGATACATACCTTGAATTTACTATGAACACCAAGGTCATCCAGCCTTGTAAGAGCTTCCTCAGTGTGGGTGCCAGCTTGACCCAGTCTCAGACAGCCTATAGACAGCTGAGGACACACATACTCAATCGCCTCACGTACACCTGGTCCCCGTCCCTTCTCACTCCCTATACGACCTAAGCTCTCCTCTAGCACTGTGCCCTGGCAGCTGAACAACTGCAAAAGAACAAGAAATCATCAGTTAATATCCAGGCCTTCTAAAACAACTATAATTCATTCAATATTAACCAAAATCCAGATACGTACAGATAGTCACAAAAAAGCAGTATCATGCTACTAAGTATTATTTTACTGTATCTAAAAAATATTACAATAAAATATCAATAAATGTCCAATCATTCCTAGAAAATATAGTAGTAAACAATAAAGTATATAACCTCTGAAGTTCTAATGATGATGCGGTATAAATAAGTGGGGAGGCTATGGGCACTATCAAGAGGCTCTTCTACCTTCTCTCTTCTCACACTGACTGCCACAGGGCCCAGAGTATCATCGACTCCAAACCAGTTCTGGTGCTCTGTCAGTAGAATGTAACAGTTTTAGGCAAACAACTGAAGATTTAGCAGTGGAGCAGAAGAACGCTGTAATTATGTCTTTGTACAAAAGTGGAAGTGGTCATAGTGAGTACAAAAACCATTGTGAAAAAAAGTCAGCTTACGTTTCTAGACAAGGTGTAGGAAGAAAAGCTGTAAACAAGGTAAGACGGATGCCTGGTGTGGTTTCAAGAGTGGAAGGGGATGTGTGGATTGAACCTTTCCAGTCAGGCAAAAAGCAAAGAAAGTATGTAAGAAAAACTATATAAGTGTAATTATGGATCAGTTACAAAAGTGTGCACCATTATGAACAGGGAGGGATCGCAAACTCAACAGAGAGGAATCATGATGGGCTAAACGAGGAGGAAACAACAGAGAGAAATCATGATGGGCTAAACGAGGAGGAAACAATAGAAAGAAATCATGATGGGCTAAACGAGGAGGAATTATGGCATGATTAAAAAGGGAGGGATTATGAGAGGGTTCAATATTCAGTGCCCCCCTCCCCCCCCAAAAAAAAAAAACAATAAAGGTCAAGAGTGGCCATAAGTGATTATGAGAAATTATAAAAAGTACAAGTTTCATGAGCCATGAATCCACAGTTCACTCTTTGAGATGGGGGGGTATACAGTATACATGGTGCTTCTGTGAACTTAGCCAAACAGGGGAGAATACACATGCTCTTTATTACAGAAAGTTTGTTAGCTGTCTATGTGCAATACTGTAATACTGCGATGTGGAATCTGTTCAAGTGAGAAGGCTCCAGCTAAAACAGAAAGCAAAGCATATGAATAAGATGACTTTAAAGAGAAATGCTGCTATCTAAAATTTAACATCTACAGCCGTACGACACCTTCATTAAGCTGAACAAAATAATTTGGCATAAGTCAAAACAAAACAAGCTATTTTTGGGCTGAAATTTCTATAAGATTGTTTCTATCCCCAAAAGCTTGGAACATCTAACCTAATTTGACAGATGTATTTCTGGCATACTGGAACTACATTCCAAGTATACTATTCATACAGGAACAATGCAATAGAGAATATCAATGAAACAATCATGCTACAATAAACTTCTCAATGTCATAGTACTAAACTACCTCTTCACACGAAAAACCTCTTCATCGCTCCATCTGCAGTTTACAAATGAGGAGGTTATTTGTTCAGTGCATACAGAATTTCTTCACTGAAAGTATTACTGGAACACAAAGGGGGAACTTCACCCGCATCTTTGATAATATCTTAATATCTTTTCTCAGTTTTAATACAGTACCAGACTTGTATCTCATACAGTGAGATCTCGTTATAACAGCCTAAATGAGGGAAACGGCTGAAGGTCTATCTAATAGTTCATAATAATAAAACACATCTGACAGGAACTAACTATATCAGACCTAGGGTCGGTATACACTATGTGAAAAATGATCCAGTAGGTACTCCACTTGTGGCAAGTTATAATATGTCAATAAATCAGTACTGTAAGGGTTTGGCCTGTGTTCCGTGATATATAATTGATCAATAAACAATACAGAACTAATGATGGCCATCATTTCAATAGATAATAATGAAAAGAAAAGGAGATACTGGGCTTGGGTGTGGTATTTGTCAAATTTGTCTGGTAAGTCAATGGATATGCTTCCTATACCAAACCTTGGTTTGGTTATATAATATATATATATATATATATACATTAAAACCTCGATATAACATATTTCAGTAAACCGGAATTCGCTTTTATCGGACTCGAGAAGCTACCGGACTAAACTCCTATATATCGGAAGAAGTCCAATATAGCCAGAAAGCAGTCCGGACTGCCTGACAACTTCAGCTATGTTCACCACAATAAGACAAGTAAAAGACATGTTTTTCAGTGCACAGTACAGTATTATTATACCATTTGATTAATGTAATGAAGGTATAACACAGTACAATACTGCAATGGTGGTGAAAACTACCGGTGCAATCCGGACTAATGTCTGATATATCGGAAAAAGTCNAAAGTGTTCACCTTCGTATAATCTGTAATCCACATCAGATTTATATAACATCTGAACAAAAGTATCATATATCTTTTGATCTAAATGAATAATGTTATGAAAAGCTGCAAAACTTAGTTTCACCAAAGCTACAGAAATATATGAACAAGGAATTTACTCCCAACTGTATATACTTTACTCCCAAAGGAAAGACTATGATCTTCTTTAAGTACTGTACTGTGCTTTTGATAACATTTACTTGTGAATTATAACACAGATATATTTTCCATTATCTTTATTAAGTATGCAGCCACTCCCATGGACTGTTGGTATTCAAAGCAGTGTAACCACCACCTGAGATCAGTGGTCCTGACTCATTACACAGTTGCTATCACATGAGATGCTGAATTCTAGGAACCAGTTTCTCAAGCTTGAGTTCTGTATCACAAAAAGCACAGTAACCCAACCTTAACTGACTGTGCATAATGGGCAAAAGCAATTGCTGAATGTAGAGCACAACAAAAGCACAATACCCCAAACCCAGCTTTCTATTGAGAGCACAGTAATACAAGCAAGTGATCTGTAAACTAGGAATACAGCAATCCCAGCTTGAGGACTGACTGCTATAAGCACTGTATGTGTAGTCTGACAAATGACTGCTACAAGCCACACTAGCCCTCAAAAACACTGGTCACCTAGAAGAGGAAGTGTGGGGTGACCAAAGTGAAGAAGGCTACAGGAAGGAGAAGCAGTAAGGAGGTGGAAGAGAGAGGTGCAGACGCCCCTGTAGTGGTTGTGAGGCGGTCTCCAAATATGTTCAGAAGACGCAGTGCAACTCCATTGCTCCATCCAAAGCCCAGCTGGACGTCATACTCTCCACCACCACCCGCAAGCCCCATCACACTCACATTGTACTGTGGAAGTAAACACACTTAGTACAGTACAAGGATGTTAAGAAAAAAGTAATGGAGATTGTATCCATCCTCATAATATACAGTAGGCGCGGAAAGTATTGACTTTTTTGCCGACGCCATTCTTTTTCGTGTTAAGTGAAGCAGGGTCAATACTACCCTCCCCTGTGATGCGAAATGATCTGACGCCTTTTCAACGGGAGCTGGCAACCCTGCTTGATAGGTTTGGCACCACAGGAGCAGGCTCAGTAATGTTTGGGCAGCCACAGGAGGAGGATTGTCTCTGTGTGTGATGCACCACGAGGGCATGTTTTGACTCAAATAACACAGTTATTTGGTTACCTACCACATTCTCATCATGCCTAAAGTAACCACAAGCAAGGACAAACGTGTGGAAGTGATTACTTTATACAAAGCTGGCCACAAACTCCCATTTATTGCAAATCAGATGGTGTTAGACTGAGGACAGTGCAGAGACTGGTGAAGCGGTTCAAGGACAGTGGGGAGGCCATTCCTCCCACTCCACTTCCCAAGCCTG
>JAGKTI010000063.1:69935-81682 GCA_018397915.1 Birgus latro
AAACCACTGCTAACTGCACTTCAGAAGAAAAAGAGAGTAAATTTTTGTAAGAAATATCTTGCCTGGAGTGAGGAGCAATGGAAAACTGTGCTTTGGAGTGATGAGTCAACATTTACTGTCACTGGTACCCCTTCATCACGAGTGTACCGCAAACCAGGCAGTGACCCCCTGGATCCTAAGTACACTTCCAAGTTTGTTAAATACCAAGCCTCACTCATGGCTTGGGGCTGCTTTACATATTATGGTGTTGGTAGGTTGGTAATTCTACCTGCAAATGAAAAAGTGAACCACAACAATTATTTGGAGCTATTATGTGATGTTTTAAGTGATTCTTTTGATAAAACCAAGGCAAGAGTATTTATGCAAGATTCTGCCCCTGCACATGTTGCAGAGTCAGTGAAACAGTGGCTAACAGACTGTGAGGTTCCCTTTATTCGAGATTGGCCTGGAAACAGCCCAGATATCAATCCCATTGAGAATTTATGGGCGCACATGAAGCGGCAGCTGCATAGTATGGACACATCATCTTTGCCTAAACTTGAGGCTGCAGCTATGGAGCAGTTTTAGTCCGTCTGTTCTGCAAAACTACGCCATCAGTCTCCCCAGACGCCTTAAGAAGATAATAAAAGTGAAGGGGAATGCCAGTAAATACTAAATTCAATGGTGAGTGTTAATTTATTTGTTTCTCCTTGCTAACCACAAGAATGTTTTTTTTTTTTTAAGATGGCATCAACACTTTCCGCGCCTACTGTATATATATATATACTGTATATATATATATATATACTGTATATAAAATGTCTGGTAGAGTCATGGGGTCCTTTATATCCGAACTTCAGTATAAATGGGTCCGCTGAAGCGAGGTCTCACTGTAGTTCATTAAAGTCTAAGAAATGTATCTTCAATTTTTAGACCATTTATTTTTTTTAATTTATTGTAATTCGGTCATTAATTTTTGCTTTTAAGAGACTGGCACTACATGAAAGTTACCATAAACGTCCGTGTGTGCTCGCTTTTCCCCCATTCTAACTTAAACAGTTCGTACAATTTTCATACCAAGAGTCTGTAGTAGGTTTTTAAATTAAAGAATCATTTATATATCACCTACCCATTTTGTTTTTAACTGCAGTGTTAGCCAACTCATATCAAGAAACTATTATATATCGTTATATCATATGTGTTAGGTTTGTACTGAATTTGACTAGAATTAAACTGCAGTTGCCTGACATCAATTTCACTCCCCATAGTACTTCCCTAGGAACCACTGACTTTAACTAGACCCACAACAGGTTTTACTTGATGTATTATAGCTTACACATGCCAGATAACATAACTGTCACACCAACATGCAACTTTCCATAAGATATACACAGTCATATACATTGGTAATAACAAGCTGCTATATAATGTTCTCCAGTTACATTACTGCATTTCTGAGATGCAGTGCAGTACAGCATATAGTAACTATAAACAATATACGGTACAGTCACCCCAAGAAGTGATGGCAGAGTTTCAGATTGGTTCGATCACTCTGCACTGCCATACGTTCAATGAAAACTTGGTGAATATAAAAATTCTGTGCCTTCATCACATCATATCAGATAAGATAAATACTATATCACGCTAAAAATTAAGTAAAATGAATAACATGAGGCAATGATATATTAGAAGTCAACACTTAGAGACCTTTCCCGATTTGAATGAATGTATAATGTATTACTCTGCGCGTGGTATGTAGTATAACTGTGTGTTCCTGATGTATTTGTTTCCCACGATTTCAAATACAAATGCTCTAGTTTCAAAGACCAGTTAAGGAAAATTCTTATGACTGAAATACACTACATTATTTTCAAATGCTATGGTGATGATATAACAACAATAAGGATGCCACAACAATGAAACTGTTCGTAGTAATGAGTAATACCCTACCTGCGATAGCAGCAAGACCATTCTGCTTTTACTCCTTGTCTTCTCCTCGCTTATAATAAATATAATTAGCTACTTTATTCCCAGTGGTGCAAACTTATTTACAGTTGTAAGGAGGTATGACAGATTTTACCCTTTTCTCTTACATTACACAATAAAGAGGATGAAAACAAGTTTACCAGTATAAACTCTTGCACTGCAAAAGCACAAGTTGATATTTTCCAAGGAGCTCCAACTCTCGGCAAATTCCCGAGGTTCTTTCTTTATACAGTAATCCCTCCGCTATTCGACGTAATAGAGCCAAAGGCATGTCCGGACACTGGTTTTGTCCGAATATTGGTCCTGAAGCTCCAGCACCGGTCATTCATGACCCTAACCTAACCTAACCTAAATCAGAAAACTACCTTCCTACCTACCTACCGGACATGTATAGCACTTATTTAGGTCCCTTTTCACATAAATAATGCACACAAAGCATGAATTAATTGAATTTTAACCAAAAAATGATGATTTAGAGGTAAGGCATAGGTGCTCAGAACTTGCCAGCATAGTATAAGTAAGTATCGGACATGGAAATCATCTTTTCTCACATTGTATGCACTAAATTATTGGATACAAAGCATCAACAACAGTAAATGATGTAAATTGTTACCAAAAAAATGGTTAGGTTAGGTTAGGTTAGGTTGGGTTAGGTTAGATTATGATCGGACATGAAATTCACTGGCATTCACCTTTTTCATAGCTGGTGCACTTAAAAACCATGCAAGAAAAAATTAAATTGAAAGCAGGAAATTATGATTAACATTTATGGTAATTTTTTAACCCATTTACAGCATGATGAAAACAGGTTAGACATGAAAATCTTTATGGTAATCATCTTGCACACAAATCAAAGGAATTCACCTTTTTCAAAGCTGGTGCACTTAAAAACCATGCATGAAAAAATTAAATTGAAAGCAGGAAATTATGATTAACATTTAGGGTAATTTTTTTACACATTTGCAGCATGATGAAAACAGGTTAAACATGAAAATCTTTATGGTAATCATCTTGCACACAAATCAAAGGCATTCACCTTTTTCAAAGCTGGTGCACTTAAAAACCATACATGAAAAAATTAAACTGAAAGCTGGAAATTATGATTAACATTTAGGGTAATTTTTTTTACACATTTACAGCATGATGAAAACAGGTTAGACATGAAAATCATTATGGAAATCATTTTTTACACAGTTTATGCATGAGATTAATGATAGGGAAAGAACAAAACAAGGAATTTTGATGAAGTTAGGGTACATACGAGAAAGATGCCGCTGTCCTTATGTATAACCCGCTCGATCATCTCAGACTCAGACAGGAAGACCTTGTGACTCTCACACCTTTGCACTTCCGCTGCACTTTACAATCACCAGCACTTCTCATGAGCACTTTCCATAATGTTCTCTTTTGCATAACGGATCACATCACTTCACTGCACTGTACATAACAGTAAATTCCCGTGTGGTCTAGTGACGAGTCCTGGAGAATTTAGTCGCTGTTAGAGTCCGAGATGATCTGACGGAGGTGGCGTAGGGGCCTCTTGGTGGGACATGGTGATACACTATCCACTGCAGAGGACTCCGAAGATATACGCAAACTAACATCCAGTGGTGACTCCTCCGTGCCTGATGTGCTGGGCTGTGGCTCGGAGCTAGTAGGCCTGTCTTGGTGAGATGATGGTGTGGAGCGAGGGTTGATGACGGCAGGGTTGATTGGCCTGAAAAAACTGTCAATGGTGGATTGACACAAGCAACGACGATTCTGACGATTAATGATGCGCTGCCTGAAAGCTCCGCACTTCACCCACAAGTCCCAAGGGTCCCATCTCCCTGTCTCAGTCCAGGCGTTCTAGGTAGTCCAGGACGAACTCCACATATTCCCGGAGTGTGCTCAACTTGAGGATGGTTGGGGTAGTGGCAAGCCGTGAGGAGTCCGCATCACTGTCGCTGTCCTCGTCGGAATCTTCCTGCTGGGTACTCGGACCGGCAACAGTAGATGCGATCTCGGTATCAGACATGATCTGATACCCAGGATCGCCCTCGTCATCATCCAACCACTCACACACTTTGTCGACATCCACATTGTCTCCACCCACATGAAGCCTTGCATGGAAGTCATCCACGTCAAAACCTAGAAAATCGTGTACAACGTCACTTCCAAGAAGGAGCCAAGACCAACCATTTTCTAAAGTCTTGACAGAGACTTACTTTCATGAACTGGCCCAGTTGTAGATGGCAGACTTGAGGTTGTATCGGCGAAGGTTTTCGACAGTTTTTTGTCCTCGCATGTCTCGTCCTTCCCTGCGATCGTCCTCGTCCTCGTACACAACCATCACCTCGTCCAAAAACTTCCATCGGTAGAGCCTCTTCGTTGCCACAATCACTCCCTGGTCCATTGGTTGGATGAGAGCAGTCGTATTAGGTGGCAAAAACAGACACCTTATGTGGCCATTCTCAGCCACCAACTCCTTCTCAGACGGATAAGCAGGTGCATTGTCTAGAATCAGGAGGGCCTTTACCTGGTCTCGTGGGATTTTCAGTGTCTCCGTCTGATAATGAATGACCTCCTTGACAAAGTGTTGGTGAAACCAATTTCTGAAGATCTTAGTTGTGAACCAAGCCTTCAGAGAATGATACCACACGACAGGAAGGGCATCCATTAACCCATGAAGGCACCTAGGCTGCTTTGCACGGCCTACAATAACGGGCTTGAGCCGGTGCATGCCGTTAGCATTTGCACAGCACAAAGCAGACACCCGTTACTTGGAGAGCTTTGGACCAGGCACACTCTTCTCCGTCTCCTCGGCGAGAGTGTTTGTGGGTATTGAACGATAAAATAGGCCAGTTTCATCAGCATTGTAGACTTGACCAAGAGTGAGGCCATCCCTGTCAATCAAGCCATTCACCTTCTGCCAAAGCTGTTCTATTCCTTTGTCGTTAGCGTCCAGAGCTTCACCATGGGTCTTACGGTTGGTAAGTCCGTGTTGTAATTTGAACGCGAAGAGCCAACCTTCAGATGCCTTGATGTCTGGGGTGTCGTGCAGCCTTGCGAACTTCTCAGCAGCAGCTTTCAGCTCTGTTCCACGTACCAACACATCAGCAGCACGTTGTTGTCGATACCAAATGAGCGTGGACCGGTCGATGTCTGGATACTTGGGAGTAAACATCACCTTCCTCTCCACGTTTCGTCTGGTCTTCGAAGCAAAATCAGCCGTGTACTGCAGTAGTTTGTCTCGGGACTTCTTGATATCAAACAAAGTGGAGCGAGGGAGGTTGAATTCATGGAGGATCCGTGATGTCGGCCACCCGGCGTCCACCTTCTCCAATATCTCCCTCTTCTACTTCAGAGTCAGAACCACTTTCTTCCTCTTCTCAGGTGGCGGGGCCATCATCACACTCATGATGAAGAAGGTGAAAAGGAGCATCAAGCCCTGCA
This sequence comes from Birgus latro, assembly GCA_018397915.1. Taxonomy (NCBI): domain Eukaryota; kingdom Metazoa; phylum Arthropoda; class Malacostraca; order Decapoda; family Coenobitidae; genus Birgus; species Birgus latro. The sequence continues at coordinate 75,336 of JAGKTI010000063.1, forward strand.
GGAGGTAGGGTATCACCACAAAACCAATCACTTCGGCCGCCATTGTCAGAGCATGTTTACAAGCCAGCAGCGGAGCGGGAAATGAGACCGACAGGCAGGCGCAACGTGCGAAAACACAGCCTATCAGCGCACGGGAAATTCAAACTGACGCGGTCGAAAAAAATCGGATTTTTTTCCGGATTTTTTCAAATTTGGGGGCATTTTGGGGGGATGGACAGCCCACGATGTCCGAATAGTGATGCATCTGAATACTGGACGTCCGAATAGTAAAGAGATTACTGTATATCATTCACTGGCGTATATTAATTCTTCCAAAGATTTTTCTAAATGGAAAACTCACCAAATGCACAGTAATAACTGTATGTCACTGAGTAAGAGTAGTCTCCTTTCGTGCTAGTTATCGAACCATTTAAAATAGGCCTACTTACGCCGATTTCCCGCTTTCTGTCGAACCATGGAGAAAACTGAAACGGAAATACTCTACTTTAAATTATTCCCAAGTATTGAAAGCGAAATTATTTTACAAATAATAATGGCAGATTTTATTTCTTTATTGAGTCTCTCTTCTTTTCAGTCTTATGCTACTAAAAATTATTGCGTGTTACCAAACTTGATATGAACTCCGCAAATTATTCCTGACTGTCCCTGAGCGATAGTTTTGACATTTCAATTAGTTCTCCTTAAGATTTCCTATTATCGTAACAAACGCACTGCTTCCTACAATTTTTAAATAAACTGGTATTTTGACGTTTACTTATTGTTTTCTGTAACAATTTTACATAACAGGTTTCACCTTGTAAAGATATAAGGAGAAGTATGTGCATCATCGCTGACCGATAACTTCTGGATACTCCGCCGTCACTTCTTAGTCCGACTGTACCTTATTAGAAAGTTGACAAAATTTGAGTAGGAGTAGGCAAAATAAAAGTGTGGTGAGTCACATCTTCAGCATAACAAACACATGATTTCTCACCAACCCTACCGTTCTACTCAACTTAGAAGAGGCACATTCACACTGGTTTAAAAGTACCAAATGGGAAAGAATCAAGAATCCTTTTGATGAGGCTGTGTGTGGAAAGAAGCGGTTGTTTAATACTACAAGGTGTAATATTGTCAAAATCGTAATATTGTCAAAATCCATCTCTCTAGTTCTAATTATTCAGTAACATTTCTAGACAACGTCTCCTTTCCTCTTTCTCTCTTCAACTTCACTACAACACTGTATATATTTTACCTTTTACATATACCCTGTAATCAAACTCGTAAATGTTTTGAAAATAAGTCCTAAATTCGTACTATATCTACTACAGAATCACATTATATCAAGGATAATTTCTCTGCCTCTTGGTTGGCAGGCCTCTGATTAATCAGATTTATGATATACAGTAGGCGCGGAAAGTATTGACTTTTTTTGCCAACGTCATTCTTCTTCGCGTTAAGTGAAGTAGGGTCAATACTACTCTCCCCTGTGATGAGAAATGAGCTGACGCTTTTTCAACGGGAGCTGGCAACCCAGCTTGATAGGTTTGGCACCACAGGAGCAGGCTCAGTAATGTTTGGGCAGCCACAGGAGGAGGATTGTCTCTGTGTGTGATGCACCACGAGGGCATGCTCTGACTCAAATAACACAGTTATTTGGTTACCTACCACATTCTCATCATGCCTAAAGTAACCACAAGCAAGGACAAACGTGTGGAAGTGATTACTTTATACAAAGCTGGCCACAAACTCCCATCTGTTGCAAATCAGATGGTGTTAGACTGAGGACAGTGCAGAGACTGGTGAAGTGGTTCAAGGACAGTGGGGAGACCATTCCTCCCACTCCACTTCCCAAGCCTGGGAGACCTCGTAAGACAACCTTCAGGACCCGTCAGCTGATCTCAAGGCAAGTTAGCAAGGATCCAAGGCTAACAGCATGGGATTTAAAAGAAAAGAACCCACAGTTGCTGGCAGATGTGTCTGTCAGAAGTGTGCAGCAGCTGTTGCATGACGATCTGGGCTACAGGAGTTTTTGTGCTCGTAGAAAAACACTGCTAACTGCACTTCAGAAGAAAAAGAGAGTAAATTTTTGTAAGAAATATCTTGCCTGGAGTGAGGAACAATGGAAAACTGTGCTTTGGAGTGATGAGTCAACATTTACTGTCACTGGTACCCCTTCATCACGAGTGTACCGCAAACCAGGCAGTGACCCCCTGGATCCTAAGTACACTTCCAAGTTTGTTAAATACCCAGCCTCACTCATGGCTTGGGGCTGCTTTACATATTATGGTGTTGGTAGGTTGGTAATTCTACCTGCAAATGAAAAAGTGAACCAGAACAATTATTCGGAGCTCTTATGTGATGTTTTAAGTGACTCTTTTGATAAAACCAAGGCAAGAGTATTATGCAAGATTCTGCCCCTGCACATGTTGCAAAGTCAGTGAAACAGTGGCTAACAGACTGTGAGGTTCCCTTTATTCGAGATTGGCCCGGAAACAGCCCAGATATCAATCCCATTGAAAATTTATGGGCGCACATGATGCGGCAGCTGCGTAGTATGGACACATCATCTTTGGCTAAACTTGAGGCTGCAGCTATGGAGCAGTTTTAGTCCGTCTGTTCTGCAAAACTACACCATCAGTCTCCCCAGATGCCTTAAGAAGGTAATAAAGGTGAAGGGGAATGCCAGTAAATACTAAATTCAATGGTGAGTGTTAATTTATTTGTTTCTCCTTGCTAACCACAAGAATGTTTTCTTTTTTTAAGATGGCGTCAACACTTTCCGCGCCTACTGTACATCATTTTCAGATATACAGTACTATTCTGTAAGTCTGGGACGCTATTACATATAAATGTATTGGGTATCTGGCACTACTCATGAAAGGTGTTGTATCACATTTGTTATGGCTCATTCAGACTAATTCAATGTAGTAAAAGAACAGCACAGTACAAAAACTTATATACTCATGCACCTGCTACAAGAAACAATCAGTCTTTAAGAACTTCTGACATTCTGTGATTTAGTTCTTCTTGTTGTACCTGGCTAATCTTAATATGAACGCAGAGGATTGCAGACTGAAACTGCCATTTTCCTGCAGTTCACCAACTTCCTTTTGGATGACTGCGAAGGAACTAAAGGGCATTGGTATAACCAGGCAGCAAAGCACCCTGATTATATTGGTGCCACCTCATGAAGGTACCTCTTACCAGCAGCATATACCATAATCCTGCAAAATAAATATACAACTGCAAAACATTTTCAGGCAAATTTTACTCTCTGATGCAGTGAACTATTTTTCAGACTTCCAGCAAGCCTCCCTACTGACTCACCCTGGCCACAGAAGAAGTTTCTATAGTAGGTGGAATCCTGGTCAACAGCCTCTACTGTAAGTGGACTCCTGACATACGGGCACAATGTCATACGCCAATGAGAATGTCCCACAGGTGGTTCGAGAAGGCCAACTGTGGCAGCGGCAACAGGCCGGTGAAGAGTGGTAGAAGGTGAGGAGGTGCAGGAGGAGGATCGACTGCCACAACCCCAGTCACGGCTCAGGCTCACCACTCGCTCACCTTCCCCACCCAACTCATTACGGAAGAACGGACAACTGATAGAGGATGGGAATGGGATAAAGTGTAATGAAAATATTCCCCTGTTAAAATCCTATAATAAAAACAGTATGATATGATGATAATGAACTACAGATCAAATATACTATACACACATAAGGAAATCAAGTTTGAGAATAAAAAACTTTCAATCCAACTACGACTGTCTTCAGATTCAAGTTGAGCACAAACTTTTGCACCTTCACAATAAACACAATTCCAATATACAAGTATAATTCTTTCGCTTGAATAAAAATACTGTAATGGGCACTATGAAATCAAAACTTATTTGAACTGCAGTCAGAGATACATGAAGAAAAGTAGCCATACATAATTCCAAATTTACTTCCATCCAGAAATTTTTTATCCTGTAATCATATTTTTTAGTCCTATGGCTGCATCTTACCTACTTTGTGTTTACATGAACCAGACACAACTCCATGCTGATGTAGGTTTTTTGGTAGCTTATGATATTTCACGTGTATACTATGAGTAAAAAAAATAAAATAATAAAACCTAACAAGCGAAAATATGTAGGTGCTGGTGAGGCAGGGAATGAGAGTGATTTTATCTTGCTTGCAGGCGAGGAAGAGTATTCTATCTTTGTCGTCCATTTACTCGAAAAGTATTGGACATCAATTTTCTGTAAGAACCATGATAAAGATCAGTGAATTCTACGTATGTACAGGATTTAACTATGTAATTTCTCTAATGAAAAGTCATTGTTACATAGGCGGTTATTGTGTGCACATGACGAAAGTGCACCGCAGCCATGAGTACCCTGTAGTTTTTTGCAGTTTACTCGGAAACTATGAGGTGTATCAAAAATCGGCGGGGATCCTGAGAAAGCTCATGAAATTCTACACAAGATTATGTAATAAAAACATAACGTGTGTGAGAAAGCTTTTGTGGTAGAGCTCCCTGAACAAAAATATATATTTTTTAATGGCTTTTAGTTTTTTGCTATTTTCTCGATAACTACAAATCGTATCATAACCGGATACATCTCAATAGAAAGCTAATGAAATTCTCTATCAAAACTTCTAATAACATCTTTCTGTATGATGGAAAACATTTGAATTACGATGCTTGGATGTGAGATGGAAATTCCAAAATGTTTATTCACACCGGCCTAATGTACATTGGGAGATATATATAAATATATATATTTTGGCTTATCGGCTAGAACAAACATCGGCAAATCTGGGTTTCATGGGATTATATAGAGGTTTGGGTGGCAAAATTAAGGCGAGGATACTTGCTTTTAGTGGCGCGCGGGCGGCCTGGAGGGGAGGGCGGGTGAATAAAATCGTGAGCCAGAAAACTTACTAAAACTTATTGTGCGCAAGGGGGTTACAGTATACATTTCATCACGATGCAACTTGTTTCAGAGGGGGGTCCCTGAACTTTTGACAAGCAATGTACATATCCAATAAACCACTTAAAATTTATAACCAATATTACAGTACAGTACAGAACAATAACAAAATTAATTGGGTACCATATTTTTTGCCATATAATGAGCATCCCCCCCCAAGAGAAAAAAAAAAAAAATCCTCATGCATCTTCAAAAACAAATGTCAGGAGCTCAGACTGGAGTTAGTTCAGGTTCTATTCAAAACAGCCACATATACAGGTAGTTTCCCAGTAAACTGCCTATTACTGGTAGAATAAATGAATAATACAGTAATTAATAACACTGATAAATTGCGTACAACATGATGCACTTGAATGTTTACTCAGAACACTGTATACAGGAAAAAATAATCTTCGCAGTTAGCCACAACTCTGTGATTACATACTGACCATGCAGACACCTGTTGTCTGCTGGTGAATACAACTGAAAGTTAACGATGCAAGTGCGGATTTTTAGAATGAACAAATTCTTGAAATTTTTATTGGCCTTTTTGTGATTTTATATTCTTTCTGCATGAATCATGCTGATAATTAACATGCAATTAAGTGAACTGAGGAAAAACATAGCCAGGTCAAGCTCAACAAAGAAGAAGGGTGGACAGAAGCAACTTATAGTGAACATATGCATGACTGTGTTACAGATTTTCACTTTTATATGGTAGACTGATTAGTGCTGAACTGAGATACTTTAAGATAAATACATATTTAGCCTACAAACCCACCAGGTTCAGACTCTGTAAAGAAGCAGATGTGGGGACAGAAGTAATCTGTTGTGTTTATATGGATGACTGTGGTACTAATTTTCATATTTTATTTCTTTTATATGGTAAAAATAAAACTAGGGTACCAGTACCCTATTGACTGATGAACAGTTCTAAAAGGACACAGTGAATGGCAAGATTGCATCTATGTAAACATGACATCACACATAGGTTGAAATGGGTGTTGGTTATGAATTTAAAAAAAAAAAAGTTTTCCCCTTATATTTGCACTTCCAAGATTAGGGTGCATCTTACACACTGCAGCATCTTATATGTCAAAAAATATGGTAAGTGGCAAAAACACTGGTGGAAATGACAGCTAGATTGACTTGGCTGATCGGATGCATCCATCCTATACAATACCTGTATGCTATTCGGTTGACTCAGAGAGTTTGTTAAAGCCAAAATATGGTAAACAGAGGTTCACCATAAATAAAGTTTACTGTACTGTATTGATAAAATGAAATAACTGTACCGAAAAGCCAGAGCAAAGGATAATTACTGCACATAATTAGCACTTATTGGGATAACAATCTGAATAAAAGTACTATCTATCTATCTATTGCCAGATGCCTCAATCCCGCA
>JAGKTI010000063.1:82730-94873 GCA_018397915.1 Birgus latro
TACCTCTCCACTCCATCCCTCCATCTCATCCTCGGCCTCCCCCTCCCTCTCGCCCCCTCCACCTCACTCACATACACTCTCCTCGTCAGTCTTTCACTCTCCATCCTCTCCACATGCCCAAACCACCTTAATGTGTTTCTCCTAACGCTTCCTATCACGTCCACAACCACACCACAACGCTCCTTCACTTCCTCATTTGTTAGTCTGTCTCTCCATGTGACTCCACATGCTCCTCTCAAATAACTCATTTCCACTGCTCTCACTCTTACTTCTGCCCTTCCTACAGGGTCCAAGCTTCACTTCCATATGTTAAAGTTGGTATCACAATACTGTCATGTAACAACTTTTTCAACGAACCAGCAACCTTCCTTCCCTCCTGCACCCTTTCAAGCACTTCACCCTCCAGACTTCCATCCTTACTCATCACACTACCCAAGTACTTAAATGCACTCACATTCTCCATATCCTCCCCATCCAATCTCACTGTAATTCACTGGCTTCACTTCTCTCAAAGACCATCACTTTACTCTTCCCTACATTCACCTTTAGATTCCGTTTCTTATGCACTCTCTCTAACTCATCTACCAAGCCTTGCAGCTCCCCTTCGTCTTCGCTCAACAACACAGTATCATCTGCAAACAACAGTACAGGGAGTTTCCACACATTGCCCTCTCTCACTAGGGCCATTCCAACATCCACTGCCCAACCTTGTATCTCTTTTATAACCCCATCCATGTACAGACTGAACAACCATAGAGACATGACACATCCTTGTTTCAAACCAACCTTCAAATGGAAAAATTCACTCAGTTTGCCATCCACATGCACTGCAGCCTTAGCACCCTCATACATACTCTTCACTGCCTTCAACTTCCCAACCACTCCATATATTCTTAATACTTTCCACAATCCTTGTCTATCCACCCTGTCATATGCTTTCTCCAGATCCATGAAGGCTGCATACAACTTCTTTCCCTTCTCTAGAAACTTTTCCACTAAGGATCTAAGAATGAATATCTGGTCTACACAACCTCTTCCCTTCCTAAAACCTTCCTGTTCTTCTCCAACTAAGTACTAATTGCAAATAATATGGCATGCAGTATTACCTATTTATGAGGTGGTTGCTGCGGCCATCACCGGGGTCATGTTCATCAGGTCTGAGGTCCTCGGTGCTATCATGGTGCTGTGCTCCTGGCCCTGTTCCTGGTCCCAGCCCTGCCATGGCTGCTGCTGATGCGCCTGTTGTGGTGTTGGCACGTTCTGACAACAGCAGCCGCATCTGGGCCAGATTAAACTGTGCAGCCAGCGACCGGCAGTCATAATGAGCAAAGGCTGAACGCCGAGTAGGGATTGCGGCTGGAATATCCTCACCGCGGCTATCACTGTCCCCATTTACTTCAACAGATTTAGACGACTTACTGGTAATGGTAGGTACACTTGAATCTGAATTTACATCACTCTTACTTTCTGCTTTACCTTCAGTACTTTTACTTGATCTAAGTTTCTTAAATATTGAAGGCTTATCTTTGTCCCACAGTTTTTGAAATTTTGACCGTGCTTTGGGTGAGGTGGCTTCAACTTCACCGGATGTGGAACCTGCCACATTGTCAGATGAAGAAGAGGTAATCTTGGTGGGGTCGGTGGGCTTAAGAGTACGAAGGATGGAATACAGTGTTTCTGGGGGTGCAGAAGCCACATTGATTGAGCCATGTGAACCGTACTCCCTTCGTAAAGGTGAGGAGGGAGGCTGTTCCTCTCCATCATGGTCCAGGTCCAAGGAGGAGTTGCTCCGGTACAATCCTCCTAATCCTGCTGCCCCTCGCATAAACACAAACCCTCCTCCAACCTCTTGGCCTGATCGAAGTCCATTCCCCCTAGTAATGGGCTGCAGGCTGGTGGGACCTGATCGCAATCGTTCGTTGTAGGAAGCCCTAAAGTCTGCTGCTCCAAACCTTTGGCCAGAGCTAGCCTTAGGGCGATTACTGACACTGAGAGCCCGAACACGCTCACTAACATAACCCAATGACCCTTGCTCCCGCACCTTCACTTCTGTGCTCTTCTTCCCAATGGCGCTCCTCTCAATACTGATGTTACTATTGTTGCTGTTAGAAATAAGTCCAATTTCTGCACCATTGATTTCTACATTGTTGTTGAGAATGTTGGCATTATGGGAAGAATTTGGAGTGGTTACTGGCAAGAATTCTGAGTTGTGATCCAGTGACGCTGTGTCTCCTGTGGGACCAGCTAGGGGTCGGCCCACTGAGCTCCGGCCAAGACAAGCAACTGGCGTTACATTCATCACTTCTGCCTTCTTCATCACCTTGTGCAATGTAGTAGTCTCTATTTCTTCACATATTTGTCTGTACTGCATTTCATTATCAGCTACAGAATTATTTTGTTTACCGGTACATAATTACTATTTATATACGGTATATAATATATATATATATATATATATATATATATTTTTAAATTGTAACATTAGTAGGCTAACATTTATTCACACAGTTTTCTATTACACACAAAATCCCACTCCTGTGATGGTCCATGGAAGTGGGTGGTCATCTTGTTAGTCTTACAGAAACTTGGCCAATATGATGTGGCTACTGAAGATGCTTACATACAAATGAAGCATGTCAAATGTTTATTAAAACCCCTTCATCTTGAAGCTCTATCGCACCAGCACCTTCCTTGGTGATCTCCACACCACAGCCCAGAATCAACAGTGTGACAATCAGGCATCAGTGGCATCAGTGACAGGCTTAGGGTTGGTGATGGGTGAGTGGTGGATGGTGTTGTTTGGGGTACATGGGTGACGCGTACAGATGGAAGTGCCAAGGGGTAGTGGGAACAAACCCTGACTGATGAACCTCCTTGGAACTGCACTGAGGGAAAGCTACCACAACTATCCAGGGGCATCTCCATTACCTGTAACAACATAAGCTAATTACTTATGAAAGACCAGCTACAGCATGTACAGTCTTAAAAGGTATTATAACTACTGTGCTAAAATACAAACATGGTTGAGGACCCTCATTAGATAGTGAACCAGTACCTGTATGTGATGAACTGCTTATAAAATGACACAGGACTTTTTTTGACATACAAATTCATTTTTGCTTATATGATGATTATGATCCCATACAAATCCTCAACGGTCTATACACAATTGATAGTTTTGCTCATAAAGTCACCCTCATGCAAGTTTACTGTCATGTTTGTTCCAAGATGGCATTTGCATTCATCACTATCAGGTGTGTTAGTGTCAGTCATGGAATAACAGTGTGGTATTGGAGTTCAAGCAAAAAGTGAAATGCTGTAAAGTAAAATAACTACCAGTTTAAGTGAGGTAGATACTTGATTTTAGACGTATTTCTGGTGGTAAGCAGCGAGTGCAGTGCAGTGAAGTGAAATAACAACTACTTTAGGTGAGTTGGAAACTATTTTTTGGACCTGGCTGGTTGGGTGATACATGCATCATCTAATCCTGTGTTGCCCCATGAGGAGCGTAGGAGCCCAGGGCTAGGCAAGTTGGTCCTGACATTTAAGATGAGAATGGCCAGCCTTACTTGTCCCTGAGTGGCACTGTGTGAGCAATAAACCCCAACCACCCCTTGGATATATAACGACACAGGCTCAATCTGGTTGGAGTGCCTTAATTACCTAGTAAACCACCAGGTGCCATAGTTTGGTCATATGGTTACCACCCAGCATTGTAAATGGTTTCCTGGTAAACAGGAGACCATTTGGCTTGTCACTCAGTGTAGAGTTATCTGAAGACAGAAAGAAGAAAAAACGAAGGACAGAAAGAGATAAAGAGGAGGAAAGGAAACAAGGAAGGACGAGAGGAAAAAACAGCCGCCTGAGAGTAGCACTACATCGAGTGAGTGGATGGTAAGCACCCCTTTGGTCAAAAACATATTCCCACTGAACCCATGTTATACAGTAATTGACTCAATATGTGATAATAATTGTTATGTGATGGATTTATTTTCAAATGCAACCTCATCATCCATCCAGCCATCATCCGATCCTGTGTTGCCCCACAAGAAGCATGGAAGTCTGGGGCTAGGCAACTTGGTCCTGACATTTAAGATGACAGTGACCAGCCTCACTCATCCCTGAGTAAAAATGAGGAATGCTGTACACCGGAACAAGTATTCTTACTCCCTTGATATAACTTTACAAATCCTACACTCCTGCTGCAAATGCTAGGAATAATGCTGGGTTGCTGTAAGAGATCAAACTGTATGGTACTGCATAATGGCATGTTAGCCAAACAATGTAACTAACTGGAATATGCAACACACAGTAGAAAGTACTGTGGCCTATGACAATACAGAACTTACCTTATCCCTTCTAGTATTACTTTAGCTATGGCAAACAAACGAAGGATAATAAAAATGTACTGAAGCCTTTCAAAACTTGTGGATGTGTTAGACAGGCTACCTGCTTAGGTTTTTCTAGTGCACAAGCAAACCATCTACACACACATGGTAAACTTTTACAACTGGGGCAGAGTATCAGCATATAAATATCTTTCATACAAAGGAAGCTAGCATACAGTACTGTGCAATAATTCAACAGATAAAAAGTATGGAGGATTTCACAAAAAATATGAATGCTGCCAAGGTTTATCTGATCATACAATTATACTCACACATGGTAGCCTGGGGGTATAATGGATTTGGCTCAGCTTATTTGTCTGTCTGTTAGCAACAATATGGACAAACTACAGGACAGAACTGCACCAAATTTGGAATAAAGATTGATGATCATCAGAGGAACAAGTGATGAAATTTAGGGCAAAAAAAGGTCAAGGGTTAAAGTATATCTATCTATCTACTGCCAGATGCCATAAACAAATTACATCCATGTCGCCATGTCCCCCACCATTTTACTGCCCTCCCTCCATCTAACACCCCACTCTCTCATATACCTCTCCACTCCGTCCCTCCATCTCATCCTCGGCCTCACCCCCCCTCTCCCCCCCTCCACACTACACTCCCTTTTCAAAATTCAAAGAAAATGGCATCAAACAAAACAGCCTCGGAGTCTCCAGGGGGGGAACCATAAATGCCCCCACCATCCGCCCCTCTCCCGGTGACGACTCTAGAAGCTGCCTGGAACCACTGTCTGACTCACTCCTTCTTCACTTCTGTGACATTCGCGGCCTTTTCTCTAACTTTCGCTCTGTTGAGCACCAACTCTCCTCCTCTAAACCTCACTTTCTCTTCCTCACTGAGACTCAGCTGTCTGAGGCAACTGACAGCAAACCCTTTTCTGTAACCTCCTGCTTTCTCTATTCTCATTTCAAAGACAAAGGTGGCTGTTGCTTATATGTACGCAACAATCTATCATGCTCTCGTGTTCCTGAACTTGATTCTTCTGAATTCTCTACTCTCTGGCTTTGGCTCTCCTGTCATTCTCTGACTAAGTATATCTGTGCTGTTTACTTATCTCCTAATTCTACTATCAAAAATTCTTTGACTATCTTACTTCTACGATGAAACACATTCTATCCATTTCTCCTTTCTCTGAAACCTCCATTCTAGGAGATTTCAATGTTCACCACCACCTTTGGCTCTCCTCTCCTTTCACTGATCCACCTGGTGAACAAGCCTACATCTCTTCTATCCTTAATGACCTAGCGCAGCTTGTACAGTACCCTATCCGTATCCCTGACCGCCTTGGAGAGAGTTCCAACATACTTGACCTCTTCCTAACAACTAATCTATCTGCTTACACTGTTAAACTTTTCTCTCCATTGGGTTCCTCCGATCATAACCTTATTACCTAAACCTGTCCTACTGCTCTGGTACGGCCTGTGGACTCTCCAAAGAAACGCCGTCTGTTGCACTTTGGAGCTGCAGATTGGGAGGCCCTCAGGCAGTACTTCTTTGATTTTCCTTGGAATGATTATTGCTTCCATAGCCGGGAGCCATCTGAGTGTGCCTTGCGCATTACGGAAGTTATTCTATCTTTCTCATATCCTCTGACTAATGCAAGAAAGCTTTGGTTTAATCTCTAATGCTGTCTGCAACAAGGAGAGGGCCTATAAAAGGTACCAGAGTCAACCCACCCCCGAATCACATCTCTTTTATATTTCTGCCCGGAATCGTGCTAAGTCTGTTCACTCTGCTAAAAATAACTTCATCCATGCTAAATGTTAACTCTCCAACTCAAATTCTTCTCACTCCTTCTCGCACCTTGCCAAAAACTTTTCTAACAACTTTATCTCATCATCCTTCTCTCCTCTTTTCTACTCTGATGGCTCTGTAGCTACTTCTTCTACTGATAAAGCAGATCTCTTCGCTCAGACTTTCTCCTCCAATTCCACCTTAGACGATTCCGGTGCTGTTCCTCCATCACTTCCCCCCTCTGACTTCCCCATGACTGACATTAAAATTTCTTCAGCTGATGTATTTTTTGCCATCACTGGCCTCAATACTAACAAGGCATATGGGCCAGATGGAGTCCCTCCTGTTATCCTCAAAAACTGTGCTTCTGTACTTACACCCTGCCTAGGTAAACTCTTTCACCTTTGTCTATCAACTTGTACCTTTCCTTCTTGCTGGAAGGTTGCTCTCATTCAGCCAGTCCCAAAGAAGGGTAACCATTCCCAACCCTTTAACTATCGTCCAACTGCTTTAACATCCTGTGTCTCAAAAGTTTTCGAATCAATTCTTAACAGAAAAATCTTAAAGCATCTTTCCTGTCACATCCTCCTTTCTGATCATCAGTATGGGTTCCATCAAGGACACTCCACTGGCGATCTTCTCACCTACCTTTCAGAATCCTGGTCATCCTCCTTTTGGGACTTTGGTGAAAGCTTTCCCATTGCACTTGACATCTCAAAGGCTTTCAATTGGGTCTGGCATAAATCTTTAATTTCCAAACTGACCTCCTACAGTTTCTATCCTTCTATCTGTGCCTTCATCTCTAGCTTTCTTTCTGGTCGTTCTACAGCCGCTGTTGTAGATGGCCATCGTTCTTCTCCTAGACCTATTAACAGTGGTGTTCCTCAGGGCTCTGTCCTATCACCAACTCTCTTCCTTTTATTCATCAATGACCTTCTAAGCTGTACATCTAACCCTATCCACTCATATGCTGATGATTCCACCCATCACTTTTCCATTCAGTTTCCGCAACGTCCATCTCAGCAGTTACTTCAACAAACAAGGGATGAGGCTATGGCACACCTAATGTATGACTTGGCTCGTATCTCTGATTGGGGTAAAGATATTTTTAATGCATCAAAGACTCAGTTCTTACACTTATCAACCTGAAAAAATCTTCCTCAGGATTACCTACTAATGTTTAATAATGGCCAGCTCAGTCCTGCATCATCCTTGAACATGCTTGGAGTTTCATTCTCTCGGGATTTATCTTGGAAAGAACATATTACATCTCTTGTGAAATCTGCTTCCAAGAGATTAGGTGTGCTACGCTGACTTCAAACTTTCTTTACCCCAGCACAATAGTTGACCTTGTACACAGGTTTTATTCGCCCCTGTATGGAGTACAACTTTCATGTGTGGGGAGGCTCCCCACATGCAGCTCCTCTCAATAGAGTGAAGTCAAAGGCTTTTCGTCTCATTAACTCTCCTCCTCTTACTGATTCCCTTCAACCTTTGTCTCTTCGCCGCACTGTTGCATCTTTATCTCTCTGCTGTCGCTACTTCAACGGTCACTGTTCCTCTGAACTGTCTACTTGCATCCCTCCACCTCTATGACTGGAACGTAGCACCCGTCTAGCAACGAACTCTCATCCCTTTTCTGTCCAGCTCTCTAATGCAAGAGTTAAACGTTACTCTCAGTCCTTCATTTATGCAACTGGTCAACTCTGGAACTGTCTTCCTCTGTCTGTATTCCCTACTTCTATTATGATCTCCAGTCTTTCAAACGCAGTGTGTCCAGGCATCTTAAAATGAATGGATCTTGAATTTGGCTCTCTTTTGTATTGTTTTTGTTTTTTTCTTGGAAGGAACAGTATGCGGCCCCATGGCCTTTGGTTCCTTCTTCCTTGCATTAAAAAAAAAAAAACACTCTCCTCGTTAGTCTCTTGCTCTCCATCCTCTTCACATGGCCAAACCACCTCAATGTATTTCTCCTAACGCTTTCTGTCACATCCAAATCCACACCACAACACTCCTTCACTTCCTCGTTTGTCAGTCTGTCTCTCCATGTAACTCCACATGCTCCTCTCAAATATTGGTAACTCATTTCCACTGCTCTCTCTTTTGACCTGTGTCCTTCCAACATGGTCCAAGCTTCGATCCATACGTTACAGTCGGTATCACAATACTATCATGCAGCGACTTTACTTCCATGATCAAAGGCATAACTGTCAAAAAAATAAAAACTTAAAAGAAGTTTCAGTAAGTCTGAAATGATGACTGAGAGTAATCAGAGATACAACTGATTAATTATGGAAAGAAAAAAAAAGTCAATACCAGTACCAAAATTTGGATCGTTGATAGACTGCTTCTGTATCAAGCGTGTAGAGCATGGGTGTTGCACTGTATGAGTGCTCCTTCTTGTGGCATGCAGGGAGAAACTGAGGGAAGCTGGAGGATATGGGATGAGAAGACTACCATACTCAGAGTAAAAGACTAAAAAGGGGAAGCTCAGAAATAAAGCAATGGTAGAAGAATATATGCATAATGTGCTGGAGAAGCTGAGATTCTATTTTTAGGTTTGTTTACATTATCTTGGTGGTAGGTGGTGGCAATCATCATCATCCACTCACTTGATGTAGTGATGCCTACTTCTTCATTCACTTTCATCATTCTTTTTCTGTGCCTGCCCTCCTCTCATCCAATTTCTCTCATCTTTCCTGTCACTTTTTATTACTCTTCTTTCCTTTACTGGTGGGTTCACATTGAGTGACAAGCCTAATGGTTTCCTGTAAACTAGGAAAATATTTACAACGTTGTGTGGTAACCACATAATCATCTCATTCACGTTCCCTGCATATCAACAGGTGAGTTTGCAGAGGGTTTGTGTCCCTCCCTGTAAAACAACTAATGTATATAACTCAGTCAAACAGCCGTTCCTTATGGGATTATGGCATCTGGCTATAGATAGATAGATGCATTACATTATCTTCCAAATTCATTAAATTCCTTTTCCTTCTTTTTCTCTACAAAACTCTTCACACATTTCTTATTCTCAGAATAAACAAATGCACATCTGAACCTGGTAAGGAAATCCTCCAGTGGTCATTAATAAACTAGAATGCACTGTCAAATAACGGCATTTGCTCAGAGGTACAATGGGGTCTCCCAGCATGTGAGAACAAGGTCAACAAAATCCACCCATATTGGAAATTTCACATATCAGAAGCCACTGAATCAATGGAAATAAATGTAGCTATACAGTCAACACCTCACCCAATCTTTGTCATTTACAGCAGCCTATTTCCCCATTACTGAAAATCATTTTTAGAAAGAAATTGCTCAAAGAAAGAGATTAGAACTGTGAATGTAGTGTGCTAGGTAGAACTCTATTTGTATAGCTGCAGAATTAGCAATCTTACAGCACTTGTCCACTTGCTGGCCTCCATAAGACTCAACAGTTCGTAAAATCTGCTCCTTGTTCGTGAGATTGTTCCTCACTGTTGATTCTTCTAAGCCAAGTTCACGTGTCTGAGTTCCTTTAACCTTACGTATTCAACTCTAAAGCCTTCATTTTCAGCTCCAAAGTGATCCTCTTCGTCTTGGAATGAGGCTTTTCTTCTTTCCTTCTCAGTCAGCTTTTCATTGAGTGACAAGCCTAATGGTTTCCTGTAAGCCAGGAAACCATTTACAATGCTGGGTGGTAACCATATAACCAACCCATTCGTGTTCCCTATGTGTCAACAAGTGGTTTGGCGGAAGGTTAGTGTCCCTCCTCATAAAATAACCAACTCAAAGACAAATAGCCACCCCTTACAGGATTATGGAATCTGGCTACAAACAGACAGACAAACACACACACAATGTATACCTTCCACCAGAGGCAGCCACATCCTAAAACAACATACATATCAAACAAACACGGACATCCTTCATTTACTGGTAAGTAGGAAAATCCTTCCCACTCTATCTTGAGTACAATCGTCTCCAATTGTGTGTGGTTAATAGCACCACTTCTGACATATCTAAAACTAGTATAGCAGTACAGTAACAGCTACCAATCTACAGGCAGATACCAGTAGTGTAGCCAATCTATTTTCTAGAGGATGACCACAGGCAAATCGCCTTTACATGCCCCTCCCTGAAAACCCAATTCCACTTCTCTCACTCTTGATTTGTGTCCTTCCAGCATGTCCAAATTCATCTGGCAACATCAATTATTACACAGTAGCTACCCCTATCCCGAATCCAAAATCCCTGCACAACCTGATACTGTACTATGCTGCCTGTGACCTGCCTTTTGTAAGTTCCAAAATCAAAGTCAGGACAATTATGGTCACAATGTGACTTCAACTAATAATCCCACACACCAGTAATTACTAGCAGCCTATGCTTCATTAACCGTTAAAGACCTATAGCTGTCAAACGACAGTTAAGGAAAATGTCACAAGTCCTATGGCTGTAAATGGTAGCCTACAAGGGCTACCAAAAACTGGTGGTAGGTAGCACTGCCTCCTTTGTGACGTATATGGGACCTGGCCAATGAGAACTAAGTGATCAGGTGGTGGGAGGCATGATCTGGCCCCCTCCCCAGGTGTGGGGACCACCCCCTCCCCTGACCATCTCTCCACCTTCCTTTGCCTCATTGGATCCTGCCTTCTGTGTCCCCTCCCACCCAAACTATCCCCTATACTCCCTCTAGACCATATTGGATGTGTGTGGCAGACATATTCCCTTTCTTTTCCCCCCCTCCTGATGCCCCCCTGCACTCCCTTCACCTCCCTATTCTCTCTTATTTCTCAAGGACGTCCCATTCTCACTGGATGTGTGTGGCAGACATATTCCCTTTCTTTTCCCCCCCTCCTGATGCCCCCCTGCACTCCCTTCACCTCCCTATTCTCTCTTATTTCTCAAGGACGTCCCATTCTCACTCACAGTGAGGAGTGACTTTTTTCTTGACAGTCGATTGTGCAGTAGCCATTAGACATATGAGTGAAATATGTGGCGGGGGGACACAATCTGGCCGCACTGTGGGGTGGTATTACTACTCTGCGGCCAGGTTGTGTTAGGAAGAATTCCGCCACAGTATTTCCTGCATGTCGTAAAAGGTGATTAAAAGGGGCGGGGTGAGGGGACTAGGGACCCTCTCTCCTCTGTTTTTTTAGTTCCTAAAAAGGCACAGGCCAGAGAGAGGGATGGGGGATTAAGTTATCCCCGTACCCTGAAGACTGGGTCTATGAATGTGAGTGATGTAGTACGATTGAGGCTAAAAGGGAGGAGACTAGGAGAATGTTTGTGAGAAGAAAGTTGGATGTGTTAGCTCTGAGTGAAACAAAGATGGAAGGGAAAGGTGAGTCTGTGTTTGGAAGTGTGAATGGAAGACTGTAAGGTGTTGATAGAGGAAGGGCAAGAGAAGGTGTGGCCTTGTTAGTGAGCCAGGAAGTACAATAGTGCGTGACTGAATGGAAGATGTCATCGAAACTGATGTGAGAGAAAGTGAAATTTAAACATGAGTTGTGGGTATTTGTGAGTGCATATGGGCCTGGTAGTGAAAGGGATGAAGAAGAGAGGGAGTCTTTCTGGAATGATGTGGACGAGTGTTTGCAGAGTTTTGGAGCGAATGTGAATGTGGTAATGATGGGAGATCTGAATGCTAGAGTGGGAAATGTAGCAGTTGAAGGTGGAGTTGGTATGAATGGTGTGCCTGGAAGAAATGAAAATGGGGAACGATTTTTTTTTTTTTTTTTTTTTTTTTTTATGCATGGAAGAAGGAACCAAAGGCCACGGGCCTGCATACTGTTCCTTCCAAGAAAAAACAAAAACAGTACAAAAGAGAGCCAAATTCAAGATCCGTTCAATTCGAGATGCCTGGACACACTGCGTTTGAAAGACTGGAGATCATAGGAAGTAGGAAATACAGACATAGGAAGACAGTTCCAGAGTTGACCAGTTGCATAAATAAAAGACTGGGAGTAACGGTTAACTCTTGCATTAGAGAGTTGGACAGAAAAGGGATGAGAGTTT
>JAGKTI010000063.1:99817-115376 GCA_018397915.1 Birgus latro
AGAAGGAGTCTTTCTGGAATGAAGAAGAGAAGGAGTCTTTCTGGAATGAAGAAGAGAAGGAGTCTTTCTGGAATGAAGAAGAGAAGGAGTCTTTCTGGAATGATGTTGATGAGTGTTTGCAGAGCTTTGGAGCAAATGTGAATGTGGTAATGATGGGGGATCTAAATGCTGGAGTGGGAAATGTAGCAGTTGAAGGTGTAGTTGGTATGCATGGTGTGCCTGGAAGAAATGAAAATGGGAACGAACGATAGGTGTGTGTGTTGAGCGAGAGATGGTGATTGGGAATACCTTGTTTGAGAAGAAAGATATTTATAAGTATACATGGGTGAGACAGGAGGGTGGAAGGGTTGTTGACAGAGCATTGATGGACTAAGTGGTTGTTTCCAGGAATGTAATAGGAACATTGTTGGATGTGAGAGTTTTGAGAGGCGAGGGTGGAGGTATGTCTGACCACTACCTGGTGGAGGGAAAGTTGAGAGTAGGTAAGAGATGGGTGAGAGCTAGGAGAGTTAGGTGTGGCAGGGAGGTTTTGAAAGTGAGTGAGTTAGATAAAGGAGAGAAAATGATAGAGTATCAGGACAAACTGAGAGATCAGTGGTACGCAGTGAAACATCAGGAGAGTGGCAGTGTGGAGGAGGAATGGCAGTTGTTTAAGAGTGCTGTGGTGGGGCATGCAGAAGAGGTGTGTGGTGTGAGACGAGTGGGTGGTGGTGTAAGAAAGGGAAGTGAATGGTGGTGCGAGGAAATAAGTATGGCTGTGGGTGAGAAGAGACATGCATATGAAGTGTGGTTGCAGAGGAAGGATGAGGTGTCATATGAGAGGTATAAGGAAAAGAGGAACAGGGCGAGAAGGGTTGTGCGTGATGCTAAAGTGGCAGCAGACAAGAGGTGGGGTAGGCGGATGACTGAGAATTTTCAGGAGAATAAGAAAATGTTTTGGAAGGAGGTGAAAAGGGTGCGAAAGGGAGAGTCTGGGAAGGAGGAGCGAGTAAAAGCAGAGGATGGAAGGATGTTAATTGAGATGGATGCAGTAAGGAAGAGATGGGCAGAGAACTTGGAAAGACTGCTGAAAGTAGAGGAGGAAAGGGAGGCTGAGATTGTGGCAGATGGAAGGGTGCAAGGAATAGATGTGTTGGGAGAGTTGAATGAATCTTTGATCACGACGGAGGAAGTGCAAGAGGCAGTAAAGCAGATGAAAACAGGGAAAGCTGCAGGTATGGATGGGTGTGCTGTGGAATGCCTGAAATGTGGTGGAGCGACTATTGTTGACTGGTTAGTAAGATTGTTGAATGTGTGCTTTGTGCAAGGTATGGTGCCAATTGACTGGGCAAGTGCTTGTGTGGTCCCGCTGTATAAAGGTAAGGGTGATAAGTATGAATGTACTAGCTTTAGAGGTATAAGTCTGTTGAGTGTGGTAGGTAAGGTGTATGGTAGAGTGTTAATTAAGAGAGTTAGAGAGGGTACAGAGGGAGTGATTGGTGATGACCAGTGTGGCTTTAGGAGAGGGAGGGGATGTGTGGATCAGGTGTTTGCTGTGAGACAGGTGTGTGAAAAGTATTTAGCAAAAGGTAAGGTTGTGTTTTGGGCATTCATGAATTTAGAGAAAGCATATGATAAAATTGATAGGGAGGCTTTGTGGACTGTTTTAAGACTGTACGGACTTGATGGCAGGTTACTAAAAGGAGTGAAAAGTTTTTATGTAAATAGTAGAGCGTGTGTAAGAGTGGGAAATACTGTGAGTGATTGGTTTCCATTGAGAGTCGGGCTGCGGCAGGGATGTGTGATGTCGCCTTGGTGGTTTAATATTTATATGGATGGTGTTGTAAGGGAGGTGAATGCAAGAGTGTTAGGTGGAGGACTGAGTCTGGTGAATGATGGTAGAGAGTGGAATCTGAAGCAGCTACTGTTTGTGGATGATACTGCACTGGTGGCTGATTCAGAGGAGAGATTGAGACAGTTGGTAGAGGAGTTTGGAAGGGTGTGTGAAAGGACGAAACTGAAAATAAATGAGAATAAGAGTAAAGTGATGAAGCGTACGAGGTTGATAGATGGTAGGAGGATGAATATAGTTTTGAATGGTGAGTTGCTTGAGGAGGTTGAGTGTTTTAAGTATTTAGGGTCACATGTTGCGGTGGATGGAAGAATAGATGCAGAAGTGAAGTTTAGAATGAATGAAGTTGGAAAGGTGCTGGGAGGAATGAAAAAAGTGTTTGGATGTCGTTCACTCAGAATGGATGTAAAGAGAAGGCTGTATGAGGGTGTTGTGGTACCGACTGCATTATATGGGGCTAAAACATGGAATATGGGTGTAGCAGAGAGGAAAAGTTTGAATGTAATGGAGATGAGGTGTCTGTGGAGTATGTGTTGAGTGACGCGTATGGATCGAGTGAGAAATGATGAAGTGCGAAGGAGAACTGGAATTGTTCGGGAGATGACTGATCGAGTTGAACAGAGGGTGTTGCAATGGTTTGGGCATATGGAGAGAATGGATAATGAGAGATTGGTGAAAAAGATAACTAGATCTGATGTGAGAGGTGTAAGGCTGAGAGGAAGACGACGAATAGGATGGATGGACAGTGTGAAGAGAGCGTTGGATGCGAGAGGGTTGTCTGTGGAGCAAGGAAGAGTGGCTGTGCGTGACAGAAATGAATGGAGAGAAATTGTGAATGAATAAATGATGACGTAGCCCTGAGGAGATATTCTCCTGCATTTTGTCTGATCAGCTGATCAGGTTAGGTGCAGGTAAGGGGCTGGATCCATTATGATGTGGCAGGGGTAAACCAGCTTTGCTGTCAGGCCCTGATGCGGATGTCACTGACTGCACTGCGTGGTTGACCCTCGTGCAGTGTGGTGCGGTGAGGATCTGTCCCTTCTCCCCTTTAGGGCTAAGATGCGAATCAATGTGTATGAGTGGATGAGTAAATTGGTAGTGTGTTGACCTGTCTCGGCTACCTCCCTTTTCTTGGAGGAAGCAGCCTAGGTATATAGATAGACAGTTAAATGTAGAGGAGGAAATGGAGGCAGAGATTGCGGCAGATGGAAGGGTGCAAGGAATAAATATGTTGGGAGAGTTAAATGACTCTTTGATCACGATGGAGAAAGTGCAGGCGGCAGGAAAGGAGATGAAAACAGGGAAAGCTGAAGGTATGGATGGGTGTGCTGTGGAATGCCTGAAATGTGGTGGAGCGACTATTGTTGACTGGTTAGTAAGATTGTTGAATGCGTGTTCTGTGCAAGGTATGGTGCCAATTGACTGGGCAAGTGCTTGTGTGGTCCCGCTGTATAAAGGTAAGGGTGATAAGTATGAATGTACTAGCTTTAGGGGTATAAGTCTATTGAATGTTGTAGGTAAGCTGTATGGTAGAGTGTTAATTAAGAGAGTTAGAGAGGGTACAGAGGGAGTGACTGGTGATGAGCAATGTGGCTTTAGGAAAGTGAGGGGACGCGTGGATCAGGTGTTTGCTGTGAGACGGGTGTGTGAAAAGTACAGTATTTAGCAAAAGGTAAGGATGTGTTTGGGGCATTCATGGATTTAGAGAAAGCATATGATAGAATTGATAGGGAGGCTTTGTGGACTGTTTTAAGACTGTACGGACTTGATGGCAGGTTACTAAAAGGAGTGAAAAGTTTTTATGTAAATAGTAAAGCGTGTGTAAGAGCGGGAAATACTGTGAGTGATTGGTTTCCCGTGAGAGTCGGGCTGCGGCAGGGATGTGTGATGTCGCCTTGGTTGTTTAATATTTATATGGATGCTGTTGTAAGTCAGGTAAATACAAGAGTGTTAGGTGGAGGACTGAGTCCGGTGAATGTTGATGGTAGAAAGTGGAATCTGAAGCAGCTCCTGTTTGCGGATGATACTGCACTGGTGGCTGATTCAGAGGATAGATTGAGTCAGTTTGTAGTGGAGTTTGGAAGGGTGTGTGAAAGGAGGAAATTGAAAGTAAATGAGAATAAGAGTAAACTGATGAAGTGTACAAGGTTGCTAGATGGTAGGAGGATGAATATAGTTTTGAATGGTGAGTTGCTTAAGGAGGTAGAGTGTTTTATTTAGGGTCACATGTTGCTGTTGATGGAAGAATAGATGCAGAAGTGAAGTTTAGAATAAATAAAGTAGAAAAGGTGTTGAGAGGAATGAAAAAAGTGTTTAGATGTTATTCTCTTAGAATGGATGTAATGAGAAGGCTGTATGAGGGTATTGTGGTACCGACTGCATTATATGGGGCTGAAACATGGAATATGGGTGTAGCAGAAAGGAAAAGTTTGAATGTAATGGAGGTGAGGTGTCTGAGGAGTATGTGTGGAGTGATGCATATGGATCGAGTGAGAAATGATGAAGTTCGAAGGAGAACAGGAGTTGTTCAGGAGATGGATGATCAAGTTGAGCAGAGGGTGTTGCGATGGTTTGGGCATATGGAGAGAATGGATGATGAGCAATTGGTGAAAAAGATAACTAGATTTGATGTGAGAGGTGTAAGGCCAAGAGGAAGACCACAAACAGGATAGATGGACAGTGTGAAGAAAGCGTTGGATGCAATAGGGATGTATGTTGAGCAAGGAAGAGTGGCTGTGTGTGATAGAAATGAATGGAGAGAAATTGTGAATGAATAAATGATGACACAGCCCTGGGGGGATAGTCGCTCTCCTTTTGTCTGATCAGCTGATCAGGTCAGATGCGGGTAGGGGGATGGGTCCATTATGATGCGGCAAGGGTAAACCAGCTCTGCTGTCGGGCCCTGCTGCGGATGTCACTGATTGCACTGCGCAGTTGACCCTTGTGCGGTGTGGTCCGGTGAGGATCTGTCCTTTCTCCCCTTTGGGGCTGAGATAAGAATGAATGTGTTTCGGTGAATGAGTAAATTGGGAGTGTGTCGTCCTGTCTCGGCTATTTCCCTTTCCTTGGGGCAAGCAGCCTAGGTATATAAGATTTTTTTTTTAATGCAAGGAAGAAGGAACCAAAGGCCACAGGCCCGCGTACTGTTCCTTCCAAGAAAAAACAAAAACAATACAAAAGAGAGCCAAATTCAAGATCCATTCATTTCGAGATGCCTGGACACACTGCGTTTGAAAGACCGGAGATCATGGGAAGTAGGGAATACTGAGAGAGGAAGACAGCTTCAGAGATGACCAGTTGCATACATGAAGGACTGGGAGTAACGGTTAACTCTTGCATTAGAGAGTTGGACAGAAAAGGGATGAAAGTTTGTTGCTAGACAGGTACTACGTGCCCGTCTTAGAGGTGGAGGGATGCAAGCAGACAGTTCAGAGGAACAGTGAGACAGATAGGTGTATAAAATCAAGCTCTTCAAATCAACAGGACCAAAATTTACCTTGGTGCAATTTTTTTCTTCTCTCTAACAATTTTTATTGCTGACGTTCTTTGACGGTCGATAGTGCGGTAACCACGTCATATGAAAGTGAAACATGTACTTTCAGATGCAATTAAATCACTTAAATAACACGTGATTCGCAGATATGCTGATATCCACAAGGAAAAGGAAACACGAGATATCCCACGCGCTTTCGTGTATTCACATCTTCAGGGGAGACCTGTAAGAGAATTTTTTTTACCATGGTGAAAGTTTAAAAATCTGACCCTTTCTGTGGGTCTGGGGATAAGGGGTTTGGGAGATTTGTGGCCTTTAGGGTTTAAGAACCTGGATTCAGTGGCTACATAAAATCTTCTTCTGTTAGAATCTCTCAACAGCAGGGTTGAAAACAATGCCTAGAGCTGGCTAAATACCAGTAATTAGAGTACATTAGCTCACACATTAATAACTAGCAAAAATTTCTGCCAAATTGTAGTTTCACACAAAAAGACATTTTCAGGTTAAGGCTAAGCGCTCTTGGTAGTCCTGTAGTTTATACTGAGACTGTTTTGACTCTGATAGCCATTTCCACCTCAAATTACCTATACCTTAACTTAAGGGGAGTGGACGCAAGCAGGGACTGATTTTTGACTGACAAAGGCATTTTGCGAAAGTTACCCCATAAAACAGCCCTGAGTATTACTCGTTCTCTGTAAAAATTTGGTAGCCATACGACAATTCTTTCCCCTTCCAAAAAAATTAATTTGTAATTCCAATTTTGAGGTCACTTCCCCACAGAAATCTCCATTATCTATGCAATGCATAATATCTTTTTTTTTTATTTATTTTTTTCTGCAAAAATTATGTCATATGTCTGGCAATGGAGGTGTGTGTGTGTGTGTGTGTGTGTGTGTGTGTGTGTGTGGAGGGTGACAGCGAGCTGGGAAACACCAGAGATTATATGACACTGGAAGAGGTGAGACATGTCAGCCTTGATCTCAACCCGCAGTCTGCGCTAATCTTGGCCATTTCTCATCATTTTTAGACACTTTTCGAAGATGGGGAGACCATCTAAGAAACTACTGCAATGTTGGAAAGTGACAGAGAAGAATTTGATGCCATTTTGAGAGGAGAAAAACATGTCAGAAGCAGCAATTCTTTCTCCACAATCGCCACCTTCTTCCTCACCTGCCCCCCCCCCCCCCCACTGCCACCTCACCTGACGACCCCCAGCCTTCTATGTCTTTTTCTCCAACTTTGTCTTTTCCAACACCCTCTACCTCTTCATAACCATCCCTAATTCTAACTCATAAACTGAAAAAAAGTACCTAAGTTGTTACTAGTCATAGGGACACTGCAAGTCAACAGAAAATGATAGTGATATCTCGGAACTAAACTTACTGTCATTTGGAGTGATGTAACTCCATTTGTTCTGAACATAAGACGTAAAGCAAAATACAGTACCTACAAAAAGAGGAATGAAAGGGGAACATTTTGTGCGTTCTTTGTGGTAGGTGAGGGCGCTCACCATCCACTCACTCGATGTAGTGCTGTTCTGAGGTGTCTGCCCTTTCCTCTCCTCCATCCTTCTTTCCTTCAATCCTCTTCTGTCTTTCTTTCCTTCATTCATTCGTTGTCCTTCTGCCTACGGGTGACTTTACACTCCCTCTTCTGTCTTTCTTGCCTTCATTCTTTCCTCGTCCTTCTGCCTGTGGGTGACTCTACACTAAGTGACAAGCCAAATGGATTCCTGTACACCAGGAAACCATTTACTACGTTGGGTGGTAACCATATAACCAAATTTTGGCGCCTGGTGGTTTAGTGGGTAACCACGGCGCTCCGATCGGATTGAGCCAGTGAAGGTTTATATCCAAGGGGTGGTTGGGGTTTATTGCTCATGTAATGCCACTCAGGGATGAGTGAGACTGGTCATTCTCATCTTAAATGTCAGGACCAAGTTGCCTAGCCCCGGGCTCCTACGCTCCTCCATGGGGCGACATAGGATTGGATAATGAATGAATATTTTTTTCAGAGACTGACAAACATGACTGTAATGATTTTTTGAACATGGCAAAATGGGAATAAAATCTGGGATAAATACATAGGTATTTTGGAAATTTTTCTGTTCAGCAATGGTGAAGAATATTAAAAAAAAAAAAACTTTTAGGGCAATTTATTGATGAGGGTTTTATTAGTAAAACTACCAAATATCATGGAGATCAGATGAACACAGTTCCCATGGTTTTGCATTTCTTGCGTCTCTTATTGTATACGGTGAGTCCTCGATAAACGAAAGGAATAGGGACCAAAAAAAAAATTTCATAATTTGAAATTTTGTATATCGGAATGATTTTCCCCATGGAAATATACATAGAAATGGGGGGATGCATCCCAGGACCCCCTCGGACCCCCACGTAAACTTTAACCCTCCTATTTTGAAGTAAGTAATACCTGTAGAAGTATGATCACCCAAAGAAGTGATGACCCGATTCCCAGCACCTTTTGCTCAAAAAGTGGTATCTGGCAACTGACAGGGCCTTGTTATATTTCCTATACTGCACACCAAAAAAAGCAGTATTTAGGTAGACAACACCAAAAAGCAATATATAAGCATTTTTACCGTGTATATCTCACATTACGGAAGAGGAAACCACAATATACTAAAGCCGAGGCTTAGCAGTACGAAAGAATGTGAAACGTGCAGCCTATCGCTCAACGGTTTCAGGGTTAAAATGCGGAGAAACTCACATCATATTTATTTTACATTCTGAATCAACAATACTGAAGAAATAATGTCCCATAACATAAATCACACATATAACGGTAATGTCAAAATCACGAATGCCATCAACTTGGAATAATAAACATCTAGGAATATACAGTATTACTATCCACATTTAAATCTCTATGCGGGATGTTTACGCTGGAGAACCCATGAAGCCATGAGTGCTGTAGCAAGATGGATCATCAATATGATGCTATAACCTGCCAGTGTAAGCAGATTATTGCTCTTTATTTAGCAAATATTCCAGCAAGACAGATATCCCAGCAACTTAACACTGAGAAGGACAGTTTACAGATAGATAAGCAATATAGACAGAGGAAGACTACAGACAATTTGCAAAAGAAGCCCCTCCTAGCACAACACAAGACCAAGACAGACAAATTATTGCACGTGCCCAGGAACAACCCCTACCCACCTGTGTTGCTATCAAGAAGCAATTAATCTGCCGGTATTCAGTTAGTGAAACCAATGCAATTGCTGGAGGAAAATTGGTCAATATATTCACACGATGAAAATCCAACATGCAATAAAATACATAAAGCAGTTTCACGAAGGAACTAAACAGGGAGAGGATGACAGTCAAAAGCTAAAGTGCGATAATGTAAAGAATTTCAGGTGAAAAGGATTGTGTAAAAAGAGGGGGATCGTGACAAAGACCAAGACATCCACCCGACTCCCATGACATAACACTGACTGACTACTAACGTGAGGGCAGCCGCCGTGAGGCATACTCGGGAGTGTTGCCAAAGGTAAACCATAGAAATCCGCTAGATTGGTGTCAGAAGTAGTAAAAATCCATCAGACTGAGAGAATTAAGAAAAACAATGCTAGACGACATCAAAAGAAAGTCAGATACAAAGAAAATATTAAAATTTAGCGGGAAAATTGCTACATTGGTAACACTGCTGGCATGAATCATGCAAAGAGTGGAAATGTGCCAGATGTCACTTTTTACTTAATTATTGTTATTGTCCTAAATAGAAATAAATGCTAAACTTAACTAATATCTTCACAAGATTTGTTTTTTTACACCATAAATAATGTTTGCAGGGAAGGGAAAGATTGTTTCCATCTCCTAACTCTTATTCAAGTGAACGTTGCAAGACCAAGGGAGTTTGTCCAAAACTTACAAAAAGCAAGTCATCACTTATTTGGGCGATCATACAGTAATACCTGTAAATGTAGAGAATGAAGTGGCCATTTTCTTGTACATCTCCTTTTTCTTGGTCACAGTTCCAACGGTGGAAGCTGCAAGGCCTAAAGAATGCCCAATCTCCGAGACTCCCTGCCCCTCCTCATGGCGTCTTATACTGTAATTTCTTATTTCCTCTCCAGAGTTAGAGTACGGTGCTGCTGCTTCTTCGCAGCGGGCTCCCCCGATGCTGGAGATGATGCAGGGCATTCTGGAGGCATGTCTAACAGTACGAAAAGGTGCAGAGCTGCGAAAATATCCTCACATGCAGCGAAGCTACAAGGAAGGACGTGGACTCGGTTCCGAGACAATGGAATAAATTCGCTGTCAGACAATTCTTTGTCAAAACATGGACGTTTCCCCATCAGGACAATTAACACCCAAGACGATTCCCCATCAGGACAATTAACACCCAAGACGATTCCCCACCATTTTATAAATATACATGATATTAACTGATTAATACTGTGATAACTAATTTCATGGAGAACTATCAAGGTCTATGTTCATTCAATAGCATAGGCTTTGAAGATTATTTATAATCTGCACTTATAGTCAGTAATTCACTTGCTTCTGCCTCGCTGTAATCAACTTTGAGTTATAATCTGGAGTCTCCCACAGCTGTCTTAAGTAATTTTTATTGCAGTTTTTGGATGCAGTAGGTTGAGATTGATTGATCAGCTGAGAATGTAAACGTCATAGGCTATGAAGATTATTCGTATAATTTTTGAGTATGTCGATCATTCACTTGAGGTTATTAGGTGATTATATAAATGCCAATGTCTCATATGTAGCCTTATGTTAAACGATGAGGTGAAACATTGTACGTCACCTCATTCACGTTCCAATATAAAGTAATACTCTATTATCTGGACGCCCAATATTCGGACACTCCATTGTCCGGACATCATTGGCTTGGGTGTTTGGAATCCAAAAATGCCAAAAAAATGGAGAGAGAAAAAAAAAATCCCCCCCCCGTAAGTTTGAATTTGGCACACAGCGCCAAACAGCTGTGTTTCCGTGCGCTACTCCCGCTCCCCAGGCTCCCTTTCCCCTCCCCCCAGTTCCCTCTCAACCACCATCATGAGTAAAGGATTGTCGGGATGGCTGGCGCTAGTGCCTGATTTTGTTTAAACAATCATAATTAACAGTGCTAAGGATTAAGTGCAACTCAACACTGGATTACTGTACATGCTTCAAGTGCAATTTCACCACTGTTGGAGCTTTAGAGGTGGGGTAATCTTCATACATATATACTGTATATACATACAGTAATCACTCTAATATCCAAACGCCCAATATTCGGACACCCTAATGTCCGGACATCGTGGGCTGGGTTTGAAACCCCAAAATGAAAAAAAAACGGGAGAAAAAAAAAAATCAGATTTTGTTTCTTTACCCATACGTTTGAATTGGGCGTGCAACACCGAACAGCTGTGTTTACGCGCGCTTCTCCCGCTCCCCAGGCTCCTCTTCCCCTCCCCAGTTCCCTCTCAACTACCATCATGAGTAAACGATTGTCGGGATGGCTGGCGTTAGTGCTTGTTTTTGTTTAAACAATTATAATTCACAGTACTAAGGATTAAATGCAGTACAACAATGGATTATTGTACGTGCTTCAAGAGCATTTTCACCACTATCAGAGCCTTAGGGGTGGGATAATCATCGTAACAACCACCATGGACATGTTGTAAGTACAGTCAACTGCCAAATATTTTCCATACTCACCTCTAAATCATAATTTTTCTGGCTACATTTTATTCATTTCATGCTTTGTGTCCCATATTTGAGTCCATTACATGTGAAAAACATTATTTTCATAGTGATTTTCATGTCCGATACTTACTTTCACTATGCTGTCAACTGGTGAACATCTTTGCCATACCCACCATAAATCATCAATTTTCTGGTTACATTTTATTTATTTCATGCTTTTTGTCCCATATTTGAGTGCATAAGATGTGAAAAATGTGATTTGTGATTTTCATGTCTGATACTTACTTTCACTATGCTGTCAATTGAACATCTTTGCCATATTCAACTCTAAATCATCATCTTTCTGGTTACATTTTATTTATTTCACGCTTTGTGTTCCATATTTGAGTGCATAAGCTGTAAAATTGGTGATTTTCATAGTGATTTTCATGTCCTATACCTACTTTCACTATGACATCAACTGGTGAGCATCTTTGCCATACTCACCTCTAAATCATCATTTGCTGGTTAAATTTCAATTAATTCATGCTTTGTGTCTATTATTTATGTGAATGAGGTCTTAAATAAGTGCTATGCATGTCCAGAAGGTAGGTAGGTAGGTGGTTTTCTGATTTATGTTAGGTTAGAGTCTGAAAGTAATGGTGCGGGAGCTTCAGGGCCAATATCCAGACAGGACCAATTTCCGGACGTGCCTTTGGCTCTATTACAACGGATAATGGAGGGATTACTGTATTTATATTTTTTTCTATTAGTACCAACTATCTGATGCCATATTATACATTTATTATAAAAAGGCTAAACCACCATCACCTTTATAATTCATATAACTCGAAAACTAATATACAGTACTTGCTAAATTAACTGATATGTAAATAAATGATGGGGAATCGTCCTGATGATGAATTGTCTTGTTACTGTTGTGATGGTGAACTGACCTGATGGCGAGTTGTCCCGAAACCATGGACTCAACTGAGAAGCGAGCAAAAAATTGTAACCAGATAGGGGTTACTTCATTTTCCTCGCCGCAATAGAGCGCAGCGCTGTGCATCACACCCATTTTGAATTTTTTGTATTTCCTTTCGTATCGCTTTTTGTATCATCGAGATACACACTTTCGTATTGTGGAATTTGCCCTATGTTCATCACTTTTGTAACATCAAAAATTCATAGTTCAGGTTTTTGTTTCTCAAGGACTCACTATACGTATTATCCATATATTATTTTTTTTTCTGTAAAAACTAATAGACCAAGTTTACTCAAACTTTGGGATGCTATTCCTCATATAAAGTAACAAAACCTATAAAAAAAATCAGACAAATTAAAGAAAAAAAATGTACAGTACCTTCATAAGTAACAACCGTCTGCTCTCCTTAACCTAACCTGGCCTGACCTAATCTAATTGGGGTGGGCAACCTTCCAGTCCTAATTTAATTCCGTTATGAAAGGCCAGCACCATCCGAAACCCATATTCTGATTGGTTACAGAGGCCCCCTCTACCATCTCTTTTTAACCAGATTATTTCTGGGTGCAGTTGGTACCATAGCTATATATACTTCTGTAAATTAAATTGGTAGAGTATCAGTATATCAATATTGGACTGATTACAATAACACAGAAAAGGATAGAAAAGAGTAATGTGCAAAATACATTAGATTCTTGATTTAATGGACCTTGGCAGACTGGAAACTGGATTTAACAGACAATAAGAAGGCCACCAGATTTTTACTGGCATTAACAATGTCCGTTAAATGGGGCACAATACATGTGTTTCCTACCCTTTACATTCCAACCTAGCCTGAAATTGTCGTCTCCCCATCACGACTGCTAAGCTGATAAAACAGACTACAGCAATACTGTAGCTACTGGGCATGAAGAACAGCTATGACATGAATGTGACTTAAGTTACAAAGGGCAAAATTATGGGCCAAGTTATTGTCTATCTATCTATCTATTGCCAGACGCCATAATCCCGTAAGGGGTGGCCATTTGACTTTGAGTTATTTGTTTTACAGGGAGGGGCACTAACCCTCCACCAACCCACTTGTTGACACGTAGGGAGCATGTATGGTTTGGTTATATGGTTACCACCCAGCGTTGTAAATGGTTTCTTGGATTACAGGAAACCATTTGGCTTGTCACTCAATGTACAAATGGCTATATTTTTCACTTTTAGTACAAAAATATGCTATGGTGGTGGCAACCATCATCAACTCTCTTGAGATACCGGTAGTGCTGCCTATTTCTTCCTTCACCTTCATCATTCTTTTTCTGTGTCTGCCATCCTCTCTTCCTGTTTCTCCCATCTTTCCTTCACTTTTTATTACTCTTTCCTTTTTAGGTGGCTTTACACTGAGTGACAAGCCTAATCATTTCCTGTAAGCCAGGAAGATTTTACAATGCTGGGTGGTAGCCACATAACCAACCCATACGTGTCCCATACATGTCAACAGGCTGGCAAAGGGACAGTGCCCCTCCCCATAAAACAACTAAGGGGTACTGTAACTCAAAGGCAAATGGCCACCCCTTAGGGGGATTATGGTGTCTGGCAACAAATAGACAGAATAGACAAATCTGTTTTCAAACATGTGCTTGAAATGCAACATCTGGGGGAGACTATCAGATATAACAGATTATCGGATCAGGCATCCCCCCAGTTAGTCTGTTATAGCAAGGGGTCTACTGAAAATTACTTGGCAAGAGGTATTATGAACCCTTCTCAACCAAGAGGAACATGACCCATCGTCCTAACCTATCTTCAAAACAAGCAAAGTGGCAAAAATAGTGGCAGCTGTACAGGTTGACACTTTTAATGTAAGGGAACAAAAACGTTCCCAGGAGGAATCAAGTATCTGTAGGTGGCTACAACTGTGCTGAAGAAAAAGCTGTGATTCTATGAGACAAATACATTGCAAAGTGCAAAACTGTGAAATCTCTGTCACTGAGGAATGGTAAATTGTCCACAATTTCTGAAACAAGGTATAATGGCATATATCATGAACCCTCCAAGTGCTATTTCTTTATGTATGGAATTAATATACAGCTGTATCTGATTAGCTAATGTGAAATGACCTTATGCAGCTGAATTAGATCACTTGTGCACAAAGGCTGGGGTTTTCCTGCAATCTATATGGCTTACAAAAAAAATAAATAAAATAAACTATACCACTTGTGCACAAAGGCTTGGGTTTTTCTACAATCTATATGGCTTGAAAAAAAAAATAAAAATAAAAATAAAAAATAAACTAAGTGGTAATCTTTAAGGAGACATAGGACCATATCTTAAAAATTTATTTAGCTACTTTTTTATGTACCACTGAGCTGATTCAGTGACTTTGTAAAGGTGTACTGAAATGCATTTTTTAGTACAAAGAGGATTCATCAATAAACAAGGATATATTATTACAGTAATCACTCTACTATTCGGACGTCCATTATTCGAATCCCTCACTATTTGGACCTCATGGGCTGTCCGCCCCCCAAAATGCCCCAAAATTCGAAAAAACCCGAAAAAAATCCGATTTTTTGGGACCACGTCAGTTTGAATTTCCCGCGCACGCCAATAGGCTGTGTTTTCGCAGGTGGCGCCTGTCTGTCCGTCCCATTTCCCGCTCCGCTTCTCGCTCGTAAACACGCTCCGACAATGGCGGCCGAAGTGATTGCTTTTGTGGTGATACCCTACCTCCTGCAGGGCCTGATGCTGCTCTTTACCTCCTTCATCATGTGTGTGATGATGGCCCTGCCTCCTGAGAAGAGGAAGAAAGTGGTTCTGACTCTGGAGAAGAAGAGGGAGGTATTGGAGAAGGTGGACGCCGGGTAGCCGACATCACGGATTCGTCGTGAATTCAACCTCCCTTGCTCCACCTTGTTTGATATCAAGAAGTCCCGAGACAAACTACAGCAGTATATGGCTGATTTCGCTTCGAAGACCAAACAAAACGTGGAGAGGAAGGTGATGTTTACTCCTAAGTATGCAGACATCGACCGATCCACGCTGATTTGGTATCGACAACAACGTGCTGCTGGTGTGTTGGTATGTGGAACGGAGCTGAAAGCTGCTGCTGAGAAGTTCGCAAGGCTCCAGGACTCGTCACTAGACCACACGGGAATTTACTGTTATGTACAGTCAGTGAAGTGATGTGATCTCAGTTGTGCAAAAAAAACATTGTGGAAAGTGTTGGTGAGAAGTGCTGGTGACTGTCAATGGCAAAGGTGTGTCAGGTGCAAGGTCTTCCTGTCAGTCTGAGATGATAGAGCGGGTTATACATCAGGACGGCGGCTTCTTTTTCAAAAGTACCCTAACTTCATCAAAATTCCTTGTTTTGTTCTTTCCATATCATTAATCTCATGCATAAACTGTGTGCAAGATGATTTCCATAATGATTTTCATGTCTAACCTGTTTTCAGCATGCTGTAAATGTGTTAAAAAATTTCCCTAAATGTTAATCATAATTTCCTGCTTTCAATTTAATTTTTTCATGCATGGTTTTTAAGTGCACCAGCTATGAAAAAGGTGAATGCCAGTGAATTTCATGTCCGGTCATAACCTAACCTAACCTAACC